>JAPMOR010015631.1:349585-380722 GCA_026543865.1 Argiope aurantia
TTCTATCTAATATTAAGGTTTATAAGTGTAATAAATATTACTTTTTTATTTATGCTATTTAAAATTATAGACATGCAGTTAATGCCTTTTTAATTAAAAATTCAAGAATTTGATTTTTTAAAACCAACATATTGATAAATATATTAAAATGTACAAGAATAAAAATGAAAATAGTTCATTAAAAGAAAAAGCTGTGAGCAGAATTTTTAAACACCCTTCCAAACACAAAATACTTTTTAAAAAATTATTGATTAACAATTTTAATATTTCTTGCAGTTACTCAGTTTGAAAAATTGCTTCACGAAATCTCTTAACTTGAAACATAAATTTTTCAAAGATAAAAATATAAAAATTTTTATAAAACAAGTTTTTTCTCGTATGATATAAAGTTTATGCTGGAAAAACTATTTTTTACCATATCATTTTTTTGAAGTGAATGTGTTTGGAATGTCGTCGCCATTACGCAAACGATAGAGCTAGCCAAATCGACAACACTTTGAAAATAACAACACAAAATATTATTCTTTTACAGAAAGTCTTTCATAAAAGAAACATTTTATATATATAAAAAAAAGTTGTATGTGGTCCATTACAGTGTATAGTATTTTTCTTTTGGGTACAATACTTTCAAAACGATACTTATCTACAAAATATACTGTATAGCGCTTGAAAAAAAAAAAAAAGATAAGAATTCCGTACAATTCAGTGAACAGTTAATATTCTATTCTCCCTATCTTTCCAAAATATTAAATAACCGTAAATAATTCTAAATATCTGATTTTATTTATCCTGTAAATAGTTTCAAATTTTAAACACGCTATGTTTGTTTTTAATTAATTGTAAGTTATTTTTATTTCTTCGGTGACATTTCATGGATAATTTCAAATATTAATGAATAAGGGCTGAATTCCATAGAGTAAATTAATGCCTTCTCCAAAAATTAATAAGTTTTATGATGAATGTGCAGTTTTCGAGTGGTATGAATTAGGTGAAAACGAGACTTAGAACACTCGGTTTAGGGTCGAAATGTTAAATACTTGTCGAAAGCGACATTTACTGTTTTACGCTATTATTTATATTATTTTGAATGTTTTGACAGTATATCTTAAAGTACAATTTTTTTTTTTTTTTAATTTATTGCTGAAACGGATTAAGGTATCTTAGAATAAAATGCGGGGCCGCGGTGGCCTGGTGGTAAGGTCTCGGCTTCGGAACCGGAGAGTTTCAGGTTCGAGACCCGATTCCACCAAAGAACCGTCGTGTAAGGGGGTCTGTTGCACGTTAAATCCGTCCTGACCAAACGTCCTCCCGCTGGTGTGGTGTGGTGTGGAGAGGGGGGTGCCAGCTCAGGTGTCGTCCTCGTCATCTGACCGCGGTTCAAAATTACGAGGTCCGTCCCAAAATAGCCCCAGTGTTGCTTCAAACGGGACGCTAATATAACTAAACTAAACTAAACTAGAATAAAATGCGTATTTCATTTGTTTCAAATTGTCTCTATGGAAACAGAATATTGACAAAAGAAGCACATTAAGAAATTTTTGTTCTAATTGGTAAAAAAATGAGTTCTTTATGAGAGGATTCTTCAAAATAAGAATATGTGTTTTTGATGCATAGTTAAAATCATATTAGTTGAACTACTTGCAGATTCCATCCGTAACCGATATTGGTTATAACTAAAGAAACTGATTGAAATGAAAATAAAATATATAACTGGGAAATATTTTTGTCGCATAGTCACATTTTCTTTTATACTGAATGCTAAAAAGGAATAGAAATATAGCTCACTAGGAAAGTGCCACTAGCGTATTAGGAAAGAAAAAAAATTCCAGCTTAACATTCAAATATCTGTAAGACTAGAAAAAAAATCATTTAAATAAAATGTATATTTAAATGTCTTGTAGTTACATGTATATTGTATTTAGTGAACCTAGTTGTTCATCTTTTGTGGAAAATCAGCGATTTCATGATAGGAAAAGCACATTATTCAGGACAATTCTTAGCAAAAATGAATATATGCTTGTTGCAATAATGCCATAAAATTGATTTCTAAAAATTTTTTTTTCTTTCGAGTTTTTTTATTCGAAATCAATATGTTTTGTAGCGATAACTTAAGCACAGAGATGGAAATGTAAGTTAATTGAAAATCAAGTGAAAAGAGCATTTGTGTTCCATCGGTGATATCTACCATTTGTTTAATGAAAACATTACAGATTGAATCAGTATTTTATCAGTATCTTATAAAAAACTGATGTGACTTAAAATCCAGCGTTTTTCTATTTATGTTTATTTTATTTTCCCCTTAATTTTAAGTAAAATTATAATATTATTAAAAAGCGTTGTCATTTCTGATCTAGCTTGGAAAAATATATTTATGAAATGCTCTTTTTATAAAAAATATTAAAAAAACGAAAGTTAATTATTCTTATCATTCGTGCTTAAATTTTAGTTCAATAAAAAAATTTCATTCTCATAAATTAAACTCCCAGATATAATTTCCACGCACTATATAAATTGAAAGATATTTGAATTCACATATAATCTATAAATCAAATTGAGATTGTTTCTAATTAAAAAAAAAATTGAAAAGATGAAGTGTAGAAAAAGATGTTAAATAAGAAAAGATGAAATGTTAAAAAGTCAGCTTTTCGCCTAACACTATATTAATATAATATTTTGCATCGGTATATAAATTGCGAGGATATATTCCGTTTCATCCTCTTAGGTACCCTTATGATGTTGACATGAGTAAATCATGAGTGTTTCTATGGAGTGAGTGAATTCGTGCTTCAGTAAATCTGGGATTCTCAACAGATGGGTGGAAATCAAGGGAAGGTCTATAAGTAATGAACTGTGAGTGCGTGTGAAATAATGGGCATGGAGTTAAAATTATATTGAACAGTCCTAGATAGCATTCATTTTTAGCATGGAGCGCCATGGCATAATAGAGTATTATTATTTAAATCATTAGCATTTATATATTAAAGAATTAAATGTTGGAGTTGTATGTTTCAAGACTAAAACTTTCGGTGCCGAAATCAGCTGGGTTCGCATTAATGTATTTTGTTTTCTCAATATCATTAAAAAAGCGTATTATTATTACATTTTCAAAATTAGTTCTCAAAAATAATTCAGAAGTCATCTTTATCTGAACATATTTCGAAAATTTCCATATATATAAAAAAATTTCCATATATAACTTTATATATATATATAAAGTTAATAATTATTTATTTAGTTAGTTCGATGTAATTTAATTCGTTTTCTTATATTCATATGTGTATTTGGAAATGAATTCTTTCCCAATAACGGAGAAGGGGGCTTGGGAGTGTGTCATTTATTTAATTTTTTGGAGCCCAGAAATGATAGGGAGCGAAAGAAGTTTGAGAAGCTCTGATTCGCGCCATTAGTATTTTGATTTATCATTAATCATTTTGTAGTGATGCGATTTTAGATAAAGAGTCTATTTTGCATAAAATGTTTATTATATATCAGTACTTATTAAACTTTTATCCCATTCATAACAGCAAAGATAAAAATACTTGGAATTGTGGAAGGGAAAATATTGATTATTAACACTTTGGTTTTTGTTGAAGCCTCTTAATTCATGCTTATGATTCACATTATCTATTTAATTAGATGGCCCTTTCTCTACAACGGTTAAGAAATAGTAGAAAAGGGATAATCTAGTTAGATAGAAGGCGTGAATCGTAGGCACTGGCGTCAGTCATAGCAGCGACCATGTTTAAAACTGAGGATTCAAAGAAATTACATGATTATTTGTTGTTTTAAGATTTTACGATGTTTTACATCTGTGAAATCGAAAAAAAAAAAAAAAAAAAAAAAAACACCTTCATAATTCAGAAAATGATGCATTTCTGTAAAAAAAATCGATTCTTTACTTATTTGATACTTAAGTGTATAAGACAGACGCCTTGCTTTATTTTCGAATTAACCATCATTAGAGAGAGAAGATTACAAAGATTTCATGTTTATCCGTTATACTTCCACCGGTGGATTTGGATTTAAAGAAATTCTTGCGAATCAAAATGCTTCGTCCATTTGATTTTACAGAACTCAATTGGTGATCATGTAAAAATACTTTTTTGTGAATTTGTATCATTAACTCAAATATTTCAAAACATTGGGAATTGTTTTGACTTGCATGCGGTCTTCAGTTTAACAGTACATACCGCATTACTTATCATTTGTAAATCACGTAATCCAAGCCCTATGTATCAGTTAGAGTTAAGAATCTTTTTAGGTAAAACAGATTATTATTTATTTTAATTTTTTAATAATTATGTAATTCTACAAATTTTTTGCGTAGTGAGCCAATTAATATAAGCATTGCATATTTGAATAGAGTCCTTAATTCAATGATAAACAAAAGAGGGAAATGCTAAAAGCAAATGGCTTGAAGAGTTTATAGCTCGCCACTCAGCTTATTAAGTTTATGAAATTATGCAAATTCTTAAAACCAATCTCACTCTAGAAGATATTTTCCTTTCTTTTGAAATAACAGAAAAGTGTATTTACCCAAGCAGCAGTAGGTATTCATTTTGTGAGACCCTCATAACAAATACTAGAATGTATCAATTATCCTGAGCAACGCAACCTTAGAAATGGCACATTTCCGTATCTGCTTGGGCATAGAAATGCGGAATCCTTAGAACATTCCCTTTGCAACTTAAGATTACACGGCATCGAGAAAGAATAAATCCGTTAATGAATTCACCCATTTAATCAAATGCTAGAGAGAGACTTGAAGAGTAACAATTAAGCGGGCTTTATGCATTCTGTATCATTTTGTGAATTGAAACTCTCGCTTTGATTGTTGCAGGGTTATTTTCATTTCACCCGCAGCTTTGAAATTTCGGATCAGTCGAAAATTCAATTTGACTCATTTTAGAAATACATAATGTAGATATGCTTTATTTTATTGAATTTCAAATAAATAAGTTTTGAATGAATAAATATATTTGAAATGGATGGTGTACATATGAAAAATAAGTTCTATGAAATGAGGGTCCAGTATTTTGAAGAAAATAAACTTTTGAACGTTGAATGTCTTAGAAATGAACAGTATACATGAGAGATGTAAGTTCTATGAAGTGAAGGTCCAGTGTTTCGAGGAAATTTAAATTTTGTCTTCGCTCAGAAATAGCAAAAGCTGAATTTAAATTTTGAACAAAAGTTTATATCCCTTAGTCATTGTCATTCTAACAGCTGAAACAAAACAAAAGGAAAAATAAGGGAAGTAATTGATCTGAAGCACAGTTACAAATTTGCGAGTTTCAGAAATATGAAGAGATTTTTTTAAAGAAAAATTAACTTCAGTTCTGTTGTCTGTCTGCTGTCTATCAGTATTGTCAGTTCTACTGTCTGGCTGGTTGTCCGAGCTCAAGGAAACTCGACAATTAAAACCACAAAGAATTAGATAAATAAAATTTGGTGCATAGGTTTATCATTTAAAGTATAAATACTTAACAAATTTTGAAAAGATCCGGTATAACTGTTGACCTGCTGTTTGTCTGTACTTCCGCATGCATGTAAACACTATAAATAACATTCATGCAGCAAAGATGTTATAAATTTATATCCAATTAAACTTGTGTATTTATTTTCATTTGATTCATTTTCATCTGATTTATCCTTTTATTTAATTCACTTACAAAGATGTCGCCTTTTGTTCTACAACTCCATGTTTTGTTGTAAAAATGTCTTGTTTCCGTATGGCTGACCTGCATTTTTAATTTGTCTAAGGACTTTTGAAGCACTCTGTATGTACATATACAAAAACTGCTGTTAGTATAAGCATAAAAATTTTGTTTAAGTTTTAATATATTTTATTTTCGAGAGTTCTCATTACATTCGAAGGTTAAATGCAGTATGAAATTCAAAATAGGACCTTTGTATTTATAAATAATCAATGGTTGTATTTTCTTATTTAGAAAATTAAACTATCGACTCTTTATTTTTAACACTTGTGTTACCACATATAGTGTATTTTTTTGACTTTATGGCTGCTATTGATAGATATATTTAATACCTAATTTCTCATAAATTTTCATTATGATATAATACTAATTAACAAACTATACCCTCTAAATCTATGAATAAAGCAATTTTACTGTTAAACACATTTTTTTTTGTCTCGGGCATAATTTCCTTATTCTGAATATTTTATTTAGTACATACTATACTATATACACATACTATATATGTTTTAGTGTCACTTTTTAAATGCTAAATTCTTATTTTTTATCATTAAATTTATTTCTTCAACCTATTTGTTTTTTCTAGTCAACTAATTAAAAAGATATTAGTGACAGTTGCTTTGAAAAAAAAAATGATACACAATTCCTTCAAACTTATCATTGTCTGTTTGATCAGTCTGATCATTTCATCTCGGAAAAGGCAGAAATAGTCATCATTATCTGATTCAGAATTTATCATCATTATCTCATAAAATATGCCGATAGAAACTGAAGGATATGGTTACCATCAGTGTTCAGGTTTATTATTACTATCTAAATGAGGAATTATCAATATTTTCTGATCAATATGCTGATGATAGAAATTAAAATTATCATTATTGTTGCGTGTCGTTTGCCCTGAACTTACTGTTGTTTATTGTATAATCAATCATGATCATTATTATTATGCTAATAATAGAAAATATTATCATGATCTAATTCAGAAATTATTATTTTAAGAAATTTAGAGGGCAGAATTTAAAAATATTATCATCATTGTTGCAAGTTGATTCCATATGAGTTTTTGCTGCTTGCTATTTAATCAATCATGTCATTATTATTATGCTCATGAAAATTATTTTTAATTATATGATTGAAAAACTATTATCATTATCGCATCATTGCGTTGATGGTAGAAATAAAATGAAACATCATTGTATTTTTATATAAACTAAAACCTTTTCGTGTATTTTGATGCTTTTAGCGTCTTGTGACAAAATTGTCTGTATTTTGTATTGCGTATACCGCTAACATTAATAGAATTACATAACTCTAATAGCGCTTATAATCCTGTAGACGTCTGGAAAATTGTAGAAATTTCATCAAATATGAACGAGTTCTTGCGATGAATACTCGTGATGAAATAATTCTTCAATGTATCGTTTAGTTCACTGCTGCTAACTTTTACCAGTCTCATTTATTGGTTCAGATGTCGTGTTTGGCCAAACATTGGTCTAGCCATCGTTGTTATTCTATCACAAATCATACTTTCACGTATAATCGAAAGCTTAAGATATAAATCAAACTTAGTAAACAGTCTCCGTCTTATATTTATTTTCCTTTTTTTCTAAAATTCAAACGTAATAAATGCTATGGCGACTTAAAATTATGAATGATACGGTAAAACGCATACTTCCCACATAAAATTATCTTGCTCTCTTATATTGATTTCCAAACATCTAACTTTAAAATGTTCGAGAATACAAAATGAACATTTCTCAATGTATTATGATGAAAATTTCAGTAGTCACCCGATTCTCCCAAATTTTTTTCCTTTATAAAATGATCAGTTTAACACACTTGAAATGGATAACTGTGATTTTGCCCCAGGAGAAATACCACTTTAAAATAAAATATACTTCGCCTTTGAAAACCTTTGGCTTAAGGATAAAATTTAATTCCTCAATATTTTGCAACTATTGATTAAACGCATGCTGAAATCTAATAAAATTTATTTCGCCACTGTCCAAATTAAAACAAAATGGCATTAGTTTTGCAATATTTATTAATATATGTAGAATGATGTCGATTTTATTCTTTTTAATTTTGAATTCCTTAGAATCTTTTAAAAAGAAGCACATTTTCATTTTATCTCATTCTTGATAATTTTTTTAAGAATTTCGCTGTCCATGACATTCTTGCAAAATGTTCCTCAAAAATTAGATCGAAGTATCATTAATTCTACCCTATAATATTCTATAGAAAAAATTATCTCTCGCTTAATTGATTTTACATATTTTTCAATAAGTGTTGTTCCGTATAAACTCTTGGAAACAATCAGAATTTTTGTTGTTGCACATAATGTTGTATACAATTCTTCCTTTTCTGAGAATTATCAGCCTTAAAAGTATAAAGTAGACTATTATCAGCCTTTTCTGTGCTGTCAACTCATTATAGGGACATCCTGGATCCTTTTTCATATGTGAGGTGACGGAAAACAGGGATAATAGATTAATTTATGGATCCGCCAATTGCTGGCTGTGGCAACATATAGGTCTAGCAAGAAAGTTCTGGGCCTCATCTAATCTGAAAAATTAAGTTAAATATCGTTTATTTTATCACTGCAGTATTTGGTATAAGGCTACTTGTTTTATTGGTTTTACTTTCTAACAAATAGCACTCCGTGTAGGAATGAATACTGCAGAACAGTTATTCTTTTTCTGTCTAAAATATAGAAAGTAGAATATTATCAGCCTAGAAAGCTTTATATCTTTTTTTTCTGTCCTGCCAACTCATTACAGGGATATCCTGAATCCATCCTCAAATGTGAGGTGACGGAAAACAGAGATAATACACTAATTTACGGATCAGAAAATTGCAGACCTTGACAAGTACGGGTCACGCAAGAAAGTTCTGGGCCTTATATAGTCTCAAAAATGAAGTGAAATATTGTTAATATTTATCATTGTGGTATTTAGTAATTATAGGGCTACTTGTTTTATTGATTTTACTTTCTAACAAATAGTACTCAATGTAGCATTAAAAGTAACAGTACAGTTACTCATTTTCTGAAAATTATCAGCCTTGAAAGTAAATCTTCCGTTATTGAAGGTACATTGAATTCATAAAAAGGGGATGGAGGAGCCATATCTCCTTTTCTGTGCTGACAGCTCATTACAGGGACTTCTTGGGTCCATCCTCAAATATGAGGTGATGAAAAGCAGGTATGAAAGAATAACCTATGGATTCACAAATTGCAAGTGGCGACTGCTGCCACTCATCTAAATTTTTGGCTTCATATGCGTTGAAAAAGAAAATATTTCTGTTCCTTTGTATAAGAAAGCGAAAATAATCCCGAACATCATCTCAGCTTACTTTAATTCCTAAATAGCCCGAATACATACAAATCATGTTTGCTTATTATTAATTGATGCTTTACTGGTATATTTTATGCGATACATTTAAATAACTCGACCTGCTTCGTGTTCGAAAAATAGAATTTTATGAATGATTTTATAATCACTTCCTGATGTACCAGAGCTTTGAAATTTTGTACATCAATGTTTTCATGATGATGATGCACTATTTTAATATTTTCGGAGCTTAATTATTTGTTAATTGTTTCATTTTATTAAATTTTCATTCTATACTCGTGGTGACTCCTGGTAAAACATTTGAAAAAGAATTATTTTAAGTTTCCATATTTATAATATTGAATTATAAATTAGAAATTAATCTGTAGATAATGATGAAAAATAAAATGTCTTTCTTTTAGTACACTAATAAATGTGTGTTTTTAAAAACTGTTTTTATTAATTTTGTTTAGATGGGTGTATCTATTCCTGTAGTCTGGAAGAAATCCTTTGTCTAAATATTAGGATGCAAAATTATTTTGAACGTGTGAAATTGAGAAAGTTAATGAAATCTTTTGAGATATCGATTTTGAAAGTTCTGTGAAATTGTTGTCATTTTAATCAATGTAAGACAGCTGCATATGATTTATTTTTTATAAATTCATTTTGAAAATTTTGTGTATAATTAAATATCTTTAGATGGAAAGATAAGAATTATTTTCTAGGCTGACTTTACAAAGACGATACTTTGAGATTTATTTTTGTTGTTTGAAGTTTTTATCAGGCTACTTTCATTGTATATATAACATTTATATTACTATTATTTTAAATATAAATAGACAAAATAAATTTACTATTACTAGATCAGCATTTCGTTGACTTCGAGTTATGACTTAAAATGTTATAATCAAATGGTATGATACCTATTGTTTTCATCAAATTGTTTTACGTCGAGTAGTTTTTGTGCAATATGTAAAAATTACTAAGGGAACATTATTATGGAAATTTTCATCATCATTCATAAAATGCAATTCTTTTGAGTTTTTTTTAATCAATAATTAGTTGCGAATATATTTTTTATTTTCCTGCGCGTTTGTTCCTAGAATAGCGAAAAATTGGGCGTATAAATTTTATTTGTCTGGAAGGAGAATGAAAGAGGAGAGGTAATTGCAAAAAGCAACAAGAATTTGTATTCCAGAAGTTTCAATATGTCATGTTTTCTCTTTTTAGAATATAAATCATTACACACAAAAAGTTATGAAACCTATTCCATGTATAACTTTATTTGCATTTATTTGAAGGAAGGAAGAGAGTTATATAAAAATTAGTGCAGGTTTTGCTTAGCTAAAGGTTATTTAAGACTATTAAAGTTATAAAGACTATTTCAAAATATTCGATTTTGTTCAAATTTCAATTAGGCGTTCAAATTATTTTTAGTTCGTTTGCAGATATTTAAAAACTTATTTTTCTGTACATTTACAATTAGGTTATCATTTACATCTGTGCGATTTTTTAGTTTGGAAGGCAAAAATTGGGAATTCTCTTTCTCAAAAATGGAAAAAAAAAATTGTTTTGAAGAACTGGGAAAAGTTAGAGGAAAATACTAAAAAATATACTAGTATTTTCCTCATATTCACATTTAATTAATATACTAGTATTTAATTAAATGTGAAAAATTTCGGAAAACGGGTTTCTGTTTGAAGTTACAGGAGCGTTATGAAATACGTTCCTCTTGATTTCCAATCGTAAAACAACGAAGAGTGAACTTGAACACTTGAATTCGAAGATTTTTTACTAAACTTTCAAGTCATGCCAAAATGAATAGTTTCAAAATTCTGCATATTTAAGTCGAATAACCGAATCTCAACTAATGTCATGTATTCTCCAGATTGCAGATGAATGAAGTCTCGAACAGGATTTGGAAATGGGAAGTCTGAACCTTTTTCTTTTTTTTTTTTTCTTTTTTTTTATTGTTAATAATTTGCGCGTTGAATAAAACTGAAAAAAACTGAATAAAACTAAAATAACAAATGTTCATTTTTAAAAAAAGTTTTAGAATTTTTTTGCTTTTGAGATTTTTTAATTTTTTATAATTGAAAAGGACATTTTCTTCTGTTTAATGTCTTCTGAACATGTCTAAAGAACATGTCTTTCTTCTATTTAATGTCTTCTGATTAGGGGATCTGAGAAGTCCTTCGATTTAAGACAACGTAAAAAAAAATACAAGTATTAATATTTATCAAAATCCAGTCGATTCTAAAAGATTTACGGATATTAAGAAACGACGTAACTAAAGTAAGTAATCCCAAAAATGTGTTATTGAAAGCAATCCCTAACATGTGTTACTGAAAGTAATCTCACTGTTATTACTCTCACTTTCTGTTTGTTTCGTCATCTTTAATTCCTTACTTAATTCAGATGATAACATGCTTCAAGGTTGCTGTGTTATAAGTGACTTTGATACTTATTAAGTTACTTATTTATAGTAGACAAAAAATTATCTTCTCCATGAATTTAATAAGATACATTGAAAATATTGAAGAAAATATGTAATAAAGTGCAAATTGTAAGATTTAAAAAAATTCTAACTCAAGATTTTGACGAATTTATACATTTCAAATAGTCCACATAATTTCATTCAAATAGTTCGAATAATTTAAAAGTCCGACACACATACGCGCATGTCACGTCTGTCTGGGTGGTATGATTATTCAAAAATGCTTGCTGAACTAAAATAAGGAAATTTGATATGCTGTTGGACATAGTTTCTAGCAAATTCTGGGCAAAATCTGTCAATGTGAAGTCGGTTCGTTTGTCCATCTGTGGGCACAATAGCACGTAAATACATTGAGTTATTGATATGAAATATGAATTTAGATGAAAATAAGTAATTAGATGAAATATGGCTTTACAATTAGGATTACATCAAATTTTAAACCAAATTCGTCTGTGAGTTGACTGCCTCTCTATCTATTTGTTCAAACTAGATGGGCCCATTTTAGTACGTCATCTTCACATCAAAGTTATATATCAAATTTTGGACACAAATGATAAAAAGTAGGTCTAAAAAATTCAGGACAATTGTCTTCACATTTCTATGAAGCTAAGTATAAAATGGGCTGTATTGTGTAAATATATGAGAATCTGTAAAGGGGAACACTCCTTTTTTTGATCAAAGCAAGTATTAATTGAAACATTCCGCAAATTGTTTCCTCTTTGTGTTTCAAAATTCTCATCTACTATCTGTTTACATGTAAGCAATTGCGTATGCACCATCCCTATTTTGAATTCTCCAAAATAGGGATGTGATAAAAGTTGGAGGATGAGATGTTTATTGTATATAGAGACAATATGCAGGCTTTAAAGTAAAACAAAGTAGAACAATTTAAAAAGAGAATGAAAATTAACATCGCAAAAGAGTTGTTGAAAGAAAAATGTGCCTAACAAAGAGTTCAAGAAAATCACTTTTCTTATACATTGCTCATCACCCCTTGGCGTGGTATTTTGAAATTCTAAACACCGTTTTTTTTTTTATTGTTGCTAAAAACTTAGATTGCTATAGTAAGGTAATCTGGTATAATCTGGTATTTTTTTACTGTTCGTTTATTGGTACTAAAGTGATATTTTTGCATATAATCTTGCCAGTATCTTTGAGAAGAATACGTGCAATCAATAATTTAATACTGACACCTTCACATAATAAAACTTATGGAACAGAATGAAGTAAACTTCATTTGCCTTGGCATTTAAAATAAACAAATACATTGAATAATCCTTTTTATAAACTGCTCACAAAAATCGTGCCACTCAATGCGTGTGATTTTAATAAAAAAATATTTTTTTATTAATTATTCATAATCACCATTACATTGAATTTTTATGAGCGAATTCGATTATATCGATCAACACGCGAAATTCTAGGATTATATTTGCAAATAATGAAAAAAAGAATGAATCAAAGCGCTTTTAATACGATGAGTGAAAGGTTGGAAATGCATTGATTTTCAGTCAACAATTTTCTTACCCAAACTATCGAAAAACTTTTAACAATTGTATTTCGTAGACTGACCATAACATATCAGCAATCATATGATCTAACAATGCGATGCCTTACACGATACTAAGCAATCATATCGGATATTTCGCATGCTTAATGATTGCTACATCCATAATCTCTAAAAAAGTAATATAAGCTCTACGTGTAGCATATCTAAATAGCAGTTTTAACAATATAGCTGTAGACAACTAGATAAACATAGTTTTACTCTAGTAAATGCCGCGTTTTCTTTCCGGTTTCTCTTTTATTTGTTTACATTTCTGCCTTCTTTCATCAACGCCATCTATGAAATGATCCTGTCAATATAAAAGGGAAATTTCAGTGTTCGAATGTTAAGAAATTAGACTATTCTTTTTGAGTTCTATTGTTTCATCTTCAATCTTTATTATTAATAATTAATTATCTTAAAAGCTCTATTAATTAAAAATTATCTTAATAATTTGTGTATGAGTTCCTGAAATAATAGGATAGTTTAGATCATTTTCTAATTAACAGATGCTTTGTATTAAAGATGTAGTTGATGAATTCAAATAGATTAAAATATACAAACATAAAAAAAATTAATT
Source organism: Argiope aurantia (assembly GCA_026543865.1). Taxonomy (NCBI): domain Eukaryota; kingdom Metazoa; phylum Arthropoda; class Arachnida; order Araneae; family Araneidae; genus Argiope; species Argiope aurantia. The sequence continues at coordinate 363,258 of JAPMOR010015631.1, forward strand.
AACATATTTGAACTTGTTAAACTTCGTCAATCCTGATTTCAGTGAAACTTTGATGTTTAAACAAATGAAAAAACAAAGTTATAATCTAATTCAGAAATTTTTCAAAATTATAATCTAATTTGTCTGCCTTTATAGTGAAATCGTTATAGCATAGTGGTAAAGTCTTGATATCATTGATGCGGGTGCGAGACTCGATTTCACTGAAGTTCCGCCATTTGGTCAGTGGCGTAGTGATTATGGTAGGGAGGGGGGGGGGGGATAGAGACATATTTGAAGGCTCTCCTAAAATTTTATTTTGTTATTATTTTACAATTTTAATGTCGGCAGACGCTAAATGGAATAAGGAGATGGCGGCGGAAATGAATATTAAGCCTGGTGCTCTTTATCTTTTCTACGCCCTGTGACGGTTTTCCGTACAGGCTCTAGAAGCGCTCACCTCATGCCTTCTGACTTTGGTGGCATAATCTATTCTATATACGATGAAAAACGGACGACACCTCGTAGAGGGGAGTGGTTTCAAATTAATTTTCCATCTTTGTCTCTGCCACTGGTCACATTACTTTTGTCATTATGGATCAAATGGCCTGATGTTGGCAGGCTGTGGATTCACGAAGAATCGGGAGCCTTCTCATATGCCGTCCTCGTCATTTCACCACGGTATAAAATTACTAGCTCTCTCCCAATATAATCTCTTTTAACTTTAAAAAAATATCAATTTAATAAACTAATCTAAAACTACATTTAAAGTAAAATTTTCTCCACTAAATTCTGTCCCATAAATTGTGATTAATTTAATGCAATTTTCTTTTACTTAACTCATTCAATGGAATATACTATGGAAAGTGGCCCTAAGCGAGACAACACGGAAGAAAATATGAGTTCATATTTTTCGTGTAAACTCTTTAACGACTAAAAACACTAATTATGTAACCTGCTGTTTTTAAAATAATCCCATTGACTTATTTCCAAATAAATACATTAATTTTTTTTCTTGTCTATATATCGTGATTAAATTCATTATTTTCTTATTACGTGTATGTATGTTTACATATATTTCTGCGCTTGCATGCATTTGGGGTCCGCATAAAAAAGAAGTGTCGAGTAGGAAAGGAACCACAAGTAGAAAGAGTTTAAGAAGACTCCGTGCTGAATAAATTTCTTTGATTTATGAACACAATTTAAAGTCGTGAAAACTTCTTTTCTTGTTTGAAAATTGGTCGCAAATGTTTTAAGATCAAGAGAGCTTCCGCACAAAATAAATTTTTTTTATCTTTCAATTGTATTCAAAATCTTACACAGTTAATCGTACAAAAACATAAAGTTTGCTGAAAAATAGCCACAAATGAAAAAAAAAAATAATAACAAAAACTCTTTAGAAAATAAATTTTACTTTCATGAATAACCGACATAATTTTTTGCAACTGATAAAAGTTGTGAGAAGCCTCTGAATTAAATTCATTTCACCTTTCTGACTAACCAATACTTAGTAAAAAGAAGTAATTTATAAGCGCTTCCATTTCATCTGATGAAATGTGCAAAATCTCACTTCCGCCTTGATCCGCTGGCACTTAGCATGCGGACCGCAATCGGCTGGGCGTGCCGCTCGTAGCATGCGGGCGCGCGTGACGTCACGTGAGCGAAAATTTACGCAGCTGAGTGTGACGGCGCGAGGTCAAAAAACTCCGTCTCAACAACTCCGCGTTACGCTATGCGTAAGTGTAGATAGTAGGAAAGAGCAGCTATTTTGAGGTCTCTCCACTGAGTCACAGAGCCAGTTATTTCAGATGCGCTTTGGCCGCAGACATTTCCTGCCTTCCACTTGTTCACCCACTGAGGAAGTGAACCTGTTCTTCCGTTATGTAACACTCCCCCCACTTACAGCATTTTGACATAACGTGCCTTTATTTATTTATTTTGCCGAAAAAAAATATTTTTTTTGCGGATAATTTTGTTTTGTTGTAGAATCAAAGTGGGTCATTGGTCCAAGAGAGGGATGTTTTTTTTTGGGGGGGGGGGGGGGGGGCGGGATAAAAATTAGTTTGGCTTTTTGATGGCAATAGTTATTTGTAAAAGGGATTTTTTTTTTCTCCCTGTTGTATTCGATATTGCTTTTCGACTGCAGAATAGGGTCAATGTGGGTCTAACTATAGGTACACAGTAAAATTTTCACATATACTATGTGTTAGAATTAAAAAAAAAAAAAAAAGAAAGAAAAGAAAGAAAGAAAGAAAAAAATGATTATCAAAATATAGTAAGGCAAGGCTCCATAAATTTAAAAAGCATTTTTTTTTCTTTTGTTCTATGTACAACAACGTTTCGGGCAAAATAAATAGAAAATATGAAATCTTCATTTTTGTTCGAAAAATTTTATCACGACTCTAAGTTGGAAGATAAATTAGAAGTTTCAATTTATAGTACAAATTATGAGAAATGAAGGCAAATACAATTTAAACTATTGGTAATAAGAAATTTAGAAAATTTCAATAAAAATAGTTGAGAAACTTTGAAAACAAGTTGAGAAATTTAGAACATTTCAATAAAAAATAGTTGAGAAATTTAGAAAACGAGTTGAGAAATTTAGAAAATTCCAATAAAAACATATTTTAATTAGTGTGGTAATATGTAGATTTTTTAAAATTCTAAATCTTTGCGGAGTTTTAGTCTTTAATTTATAATCATTATTATAAATATCATGGAATTTTGAAAGAATCTTTTTTTTTTTTTTTTTTTTTTTTGAAATTTGTCCGTTTGATTTTGAACTTTGCGTATAGAAACAAAATTTAATAATTAACTGATGATTTAAGTACTGAAAATATTTAAATAATATACTGTCTTCAAGAAAGCACAAAAGTACAAAAAAAATTTCAAATCTTTACTTCTAGAAACGGAAAAAATAATTATATAATAACATCTCTAGAAGCATGAACCAAGTAAAGTTAAATAAAAGTACAAAAATTGCTTTCTTTTCTTTTTTCCTTGCTTAAATTAATTGCTTGCTCGGATTTTTAAATAGGCAAAGATAGCAACTACCCAGGGTCTCACAAATTTAGGGGGTCCTGAGACCTCTAGATTTTTCTTTTGCGTTCTTTTGAGTTTTTATTTTTTTATTTTCGTGCTTTCATTTAACTATAAAAGCAGAGCAATTGAAATTATTCAAAATAAAATCAAGTATCAATTAAATTTGGAGCATTATTCCAATCACATTACTAATTAATTATATCATCTACAAATTACATATTTTGTTATTTTATATCCTTGAAAAACTATTGTGGAACTTTACAACTTTAAAAATGTCGGATCTATTTATTAAATATTATTTAGAATGCGTTAAAAAGTTCGGTCGTTTTATTTTTACTCTTTTGTTTAAAATTACTTAAAATTTCAGTTGTTTATACGACATATATTGAAGCCAACTTTTTAGAAAGTCGTGCTTCTAGCTCAAATGAAGATAGCACGAACACACTCGCTTGTACAACCCCTTTTTACAGGGGGAGGGGCTCATTCCAGTACCTCACAGAGAGAAGCGTTTGAGCGTTTGGTGTAAAAAGGACTCCAAAATTTTGCATTACCTAAGGAAGGTTTAATCCGGCCTTGTTAAAAATATTAAAATATCCATAAAAAGTTTTTTAGTATACACTATTTACTGAAAATATACACTATTCTGAGAAACAAATAGATAGAGAGGAAAAAGTAGAAAATAATTAAAATTACAAAATTGTGTTAAATCCAGAAATAAATATAAATAATAATATGTTACCAAAGAATTTTTTTAATTAAATTTAATAAAATTGTCTTTTAATTGTTATTTACTTTCAAATATTATAATTAATTCTACTGTAAATAAATCTCATAGATTTAGTATCATATTAATTTTTTATTGCTGCTTTCCAGTTTTAATCTTCTGAAGGACAAGTAATTTCGTGGTATTGACAGAATTTCAGATTTACTGAATTTCGTCTGCTTTCGTCTAACGGAAAAATTCTGATTGAAATTTGAATGGAAAAATTTGCATTACTGCTAAAGCTTAAAAAAATTAAAACATTGATGCGTAATTGAGATGGAATTTCTTTTATCGGTGACTCCACAGAAGATCTATTGACATGTCGATATTGCGATGTGAATTAATCCCTTTATTCACCCAACCGAAATAACTAGGGATCAAGAAGCTGAAAACTTTCCGCCTACCCGAATAAACTCGAGCGGTTTTATATAAACAGCGGTTAGAAAAACTGCCGAAAAATAAAACTATTTAATACATTAACTGTAAAATTTGCTTAAACATTTTTAAAACTTATTTTCCAAATTTTTTTACTTATATTTAATAATAAATAAAAGAAATAAAATATTCAGACATAAAATAAGACATAATCAGGATTCTGAAATGAACAGTGTAATAGAAGATTGACATTTTACCAGTTTCTGTCTAACTTGTTCTTTACCACGAAATTACGTTACACCACAGTATGCAAACACTTCCCTGAAAGTGACCTATTCCATCATAGCTAATGGTTGAATGAAGGAAATAATTCAAAAATGCATTCGAAATATATTTATTTGCAATGATTTCTTTCACCAATTATTAAGCATTTATTAATATTTAATAAATGAATAATTCTCTTGAAAAGAAAATTTTCGTAATGCGTTTAAAATGCAATCAAAACTAGATGTAATAAAGTAGATATAATAAATATTAAAAATATTCATGTGGATTTCAAAGATAAGTTATATAAAAGCTGTATTTTTAATTAATGCGTTTGAGTATTTTTAGAGGTAATAAATAAATTCTTAAATAAATGTATTTCATATAATTAAACTAGAAGAAATTGATTACAAGATGCACTGAGAAATCAAAAATTATGATAAAATAATTACGACTTGATTTGGGAAAATATTTAACAAGAAATAAATGTTTTTAATAATGATATGGAATCGCTATAATGGAAATCGATGTATTAATTATACTTTGTGAGTAAGTAAATTCTTTCAATACGAAATTTAATCATTCACTTATTTAAAAACAGATCTTTCTTTCTCTACAAATGAGGATTTCATAGAAACTTTTAATATAGGTTCCCTATTGGTACGAATCCTAAAACGCAAGGTGCAGAACCAAAATAGGAAGCAGACTATGAAATCGTGGATTTTAATACACCGTTTTATAATGAAACTAAGCTACTGATTTCATCTTAAAAAGAATGGAGAGAAAGAATGATGAAACTGATTTGGCATCTCTCTATGCTCATTAAATTCGTAAATATTGTTTTTTATTTCTTGGTTGGCAAATAAAATGTCAATAAATCTGGAATATGAAATTATTAACTGCTTTGGAAAAAGGACTGTATTTTATTTCCTCAAAGGTAGAAATTCTTACTCATGAGAGGAGGCAATGGAGCTATTTACTAAAAAGTTAGAAAGGTATTTCTCGTGTAAATTATTTTTGAATTCTAGACCCCCCCCCCGTTAATTTACTTAATAGAAAAACTCATTTCATGTAATATTTATTACCTTCTTTGGGTAGATACACTTTTTGATAATCAAAACATAATTCTTTAATTATTTTCAAGCCACATTTTTACACCACGCCGTAAAAGAAGTTTTTTTGCTAGAATTTTTATTCGCCCTTTATTTTATTTTTGAAATAAAAATTATCACACATTAATAGCTCTTTCAAAAATATTTTTAAGCATAAAATTATGACAGATACTAAAATGGTTTATTTAAAAGCTGCAAACTTGTTCGTTTTATTGTGTACTTGAGCCTTCCTTATAGAGTCGAATCCCATGACATCATAATGCCGTTAGAAATATAAGTATCTGGGTAATCTGTTCCAAATCGCATGTTTCCTTTTTCGATAATTAATTTCATTTTCTGATCCCTCATGTAAGCTGCACAAATAATAGCTGAAACTGTCTTCCTTTGCTTTCAACAATGGAAGAAAATCACGTAATTTAATATCTGATGAAACAATAGAAACGACCTGAATTTCATTTTAACAATACAATCTGTTGTTGAAAATGAGGCATTTTTTTTAAAATTGCCAAAATTTATTGATGTTATAGGTATGATAATTTTTTTAATTTTTAGATGGTGCAAACATCATTTTTACGCTATATGGTTTTTGAAAGCTACTATAAAAGAGCTTCAAAATTTAGCTTCATATTTAATTCATAAAAACTCTAGTTAAAATTAAAAAAAAAATCGCTACTAGGTGAATATTTCTATCTTCCAGGCATATTTTGGCCAAATTTGGTAGTTTAAGATGAAACGGTCTGTCCTGTAGACCTCTAATATCTTCTCCCCCTCCCCCATTCTTATATTATTAGTAGAGATGTATTTCGTCAATCTTTTTATTTTGAACGTGCATAAGATTTCAGTTATTCTATAAAGTTAGATGTAAGCTTTAATTTTTAAGAGGTAATCCTCGTGTTTTATTTTCTTATTGTTAAATTGTGTTATAACAATAAGAAACAACTAGGCGGACGAAGGAGATATAAGCGGCCTGGGCGCCAATCCTTGTTGGCCGGCGTCGCGACAGAATATTAATTCCTTTGTTTTGTGTTAAAAATCTAAGTATCTAAGTACGGCGAGAAAGAAAAAAGTAAATTCTTCTGGCGCCGTTTATCTAGAGATAAGCCTTTCTATATTTATTTCAAACCATCAAAATCAAAGAAATCTATTCCTGTAAGGAAATTCCAGATTTCGTGTCGCCATCTATTGTCAATTTTTAAAATTTAAAGTGAGCCTTCGCAAACGTATTGATTTCTTCTTCGAATCAGTTAATTAATAATAATATTTTTCTGTTATTTCACTTTTACAGTGGTAATCACTGGTTTGAGACTCAAGAAGGCTTCTGATAGTATGCTATATATATAAATTTTACTGTTAACATTTTTTCAATGCTGATTTGATTTTATAACTTTTCGGATTTAGATTTTGTGCAAAATAATGTAAAGAAATATATGCATGCATTATTTTCTATATTCTAATGTTAAAATATTCAATACTATATATGTAACCATCTTAATTTACCTCTTCAATTCCCAGATTATAAATTAACTATACAATGGCAATGAATGTTTTAACCTTTGTCTCAGCTGCAATTGTATTTTTATCACTAATGATAATATAAGCGCAATTTAACAGCAACAACAAAAATGTTTTGACAGCATCAGAATCATAAAAAAGTATAAAAAAAAGCTTATAAAATTATAAAGAAGAATTTTTAAAATAAACTTCTTCGTATTTTTTATTAGTTAATGTTGCGCTTATATTTGAAATCTTGCTGAAAAAGTAAAATTGTTTCTTCAAATTTGACATCAAAATGATAAACAAAAAAAAATTCTAATAGTTTATTTAAGAGTATCATAAATTTTATGCGCGTATAAAACAAAGCTTAACCATCCGAAATAAATTAATTTTTTTGGAAAGTGATTCGAATTTATTATTATTTTTTAGATGGTTTCCTTCTAGATATTTATTGATATTCTTTTTCTAATTTCAGCTCAGATTGAAATTATTCCATGTAAAGTTTGTGGTGACAAGTCATCTGGTGTACATTACGGTGTTATTACTTGCGAAGGTTGTAAGGTAAGATATGAAGACCATCAGGTAAGGATAGTCTTATATTTAATCTGTTCTTTTTTATTTCCACATTTATTCATTAAAAATTAGAAAATCGCTTCTACACTCATTTAATATATGTATTCGAAACAACTTTCGAGAATTGTTTTTGCTGAATATTGAATCATTTTTTCATTATGATGATTATGAATCATTATGATAATTATTTACTATATATCGGCACAAGTTGTTTTATGTATTCATACTACTATCAATTGATATAGAGGTTACTTGTCATCGTGCTGCCATCTACTGGTATAAAAGTAAACTACAAACGAATGATTTGCCTACCATTTTGGATTGCCATACACGCTCTGAAATAATAAATAATGTGAATATGCGATTTAACATTCTAATTTAAAGCCAGTAAAATCTTAAAATATGAAATATATATTTTGTGTGCAAATTTTTGTTTCCTTTACTTTTTCTTCAACATCTAAATTTATATTCTGTATTTTATTAATCATTTATAATTTTGATTTTTGAATCATAATGAATTTTAAAGATTACACTATAATAATAGCAATGTAATTACATTCCAAAATGTATTGAAATCATATGGAAATAAATTAAATAATCAATAATTCAACTGATATTATTACTTACGTACAATAAAATGTCTTAAAAACCTGTTTACTTTTGTTGTCTCTACCCATTGAAATGATATTCTTATTATTTTGTGATCCTTAATAGAAATTCAATAATTATTATCACTCATTTTGTTTATTTTGAAAATTTATAACATATTTAATATTATTTAGTATATATATTAGTAATAGTATACATATATTTAGTATACATATTAGTATACATTCAAATTCCATTTAAATATTAAACTTTTCATCCATAATTGTATTTTTATTTGAAGTATTGGCAATAAATATGTATCCCATTAATTTGTAATTAATATATGTTATAATGTAAAATGCCATTTTCGTTTTCATTTCGTGGGTTTTTTTTTTTTTTGTCTTTATCATTTTATGAAAATATTGGAAAATCTCTGAAAAAGAGATTTATTTTTACAATTTTTTTTAAATTCTAGATATTAATGATTTTAAATCAAGTTTTAACTTCCTGTCTGTTTAAAAATAAGTGTTTCATTATTGTTTTGTTTTTCTCTAAAATAAGTAATCATGAATGCAAATTATGCACAGTAGTTATACTTTATGTATGAGTTACATTTTACATAAAGTCTGATTTTAAATGATAAAGTAGATGACAAACAAAAGTACTCTGAAGATATTATATTATCGTTACATTTGTAAATTACTTGAACAAAAATATTTACTGAAAAAGAATATTTTTCAATTATGCATGAATTCACATGCCTGAATGTGTTCAATAAATTAAGCAACTTATTTTAGTCCTAGAGAAGGCAAATATGAATTTAAAAGCTTGCCAAATGCGCATTATATATGCAGAAAGCAACATTTGGAAGATTTTTGAAGCTGTAGACTATTTATATACAAGAAAAAAACTAACAAAAAGTTTTTATTTTTCATCTGAAACCAATGAAATTAATAAAATTTCAAATGAAAAATCAGATAAACTTGCAGTTTTCAGATGCATGATGGCAAACATAATAATTATTATCCAGTTTAATTTAATAGTTTAAATTTATTTTATGAAGAAAAATATTTAGATTTAAGAATTCTTAGCAGCACTATTTCAAAGGAATAGCATGTATTTGTCAGTTTTATTGTGATTACTATAAGATGTACATATCAACATAAAAATCTCACAGCTGAGTTTGTGAAATTTGGAAGAAATTTTCTAAATTTTTGTCGGTGATAAAGATGACACCTCATCATAATTAAAACACTTATGTGCTTTTATGACTGGAATAATTAAATATGAAAAATAATCAGGTATATAATCAAATAATTTCCAATGTCTTAATTGATTTCCGCTATTTCTCACTGATTTTGATTAACAGATTTATCATTTGAGAACTAATTAATGTAGTTGTGAGAAAATGCGCCTTCAATTTTTGATCAATTGTAAGTCGTATTTCTGCAAGTAAATGCTATATAATTGAAACGATTCATCATCATGATTTTGCTATAGTTTCACAAACTTAATGGCAATTAAATTTGAAAACATAGTACCGTTAGTTAATTATTAATGGTTTACTACTGCTTTTTTATGTTAATTATACTTACTTATAGTAATCACAGAAATTTCGAAACATCGTTTTACGATCAGACAGAGTTTTTTTGTTGATCCAGATAGAAATTTGAATTCATTGCAACCAGTATTAACTAATTTGTAAAATCATTGTAGAGAACTCAACCATCTAAAAGCATGGTTTTTCCCGCGCTGTATTCATTGATAAAACACTAATTTTTTTTTAACGTTTTTACGTTTCTAACGTTTTTAAATCAAGGAGCACTGAAGCAATCAATTCATCAATTTTATATAACCTCAGAAATAACATTCTGTACTTCAAAGACACCGCCGAAGGCTAGTTTAAATAGCTTGCATTATTCAAATACCTTTAAACATTTTAAATTCATGAATATTAATAATTATTTAACAATTATTTAATTATTTATTTTATTATTATGTGACAATTCTTACTAAAATCATTGTCTTACGTAAATTAATGTGGATCGTGGTAGACAGTTAAGATTTCTGTTTCCTTAAAAACTTCCTTTTATCCATATCTGAAATAAAAATATCTAATTATTTTATATTGGTGAATTCTTTTGTTTATTAGATGATGAAAACATTTAAAGTGGCCTTCCTCTCAATTAAAATGAAAAAAAAAATCTGTAACTCAAAACGATTCACAGTGGCTATTAAAAAATTTCAACATTCCATTCACAATAACTTCAAAGGACAGCGTGCTAATGTTTGACAATTACGCTAAATGTCAACAAGAGCAGATATTGTTTCTTGATAAACGTCGGTTAAAAAGTTTTAATAAGTACTTTCATTTTAACTACCAATTCACAGCTAATATCAAATAGTAAAAAAATTTTTCCACATATATGTCAACTAAAATGTCTTGATGAAAATGAATTGTAAGTATTACTAGTTTATTTGTATCATTTGCAATTAAAGAGCATTTGATTATTTTTAAAACAGCAGCAATCATCTAAATATTTTTCATGAGGTGCATTGTTAATATGAGACGGTATTAATTTATTAATTATTCCTAATTTTCTCTTACATTTTCATTTTTACACGCAGTTAAATGAAAAAAGTTATTGTTGATGAATATTTATAATTTTAAGCGAAATGCTTATTCTTAAGAAGGAAGTTTATAAAGCAGGATAATTTTATATCACTTAATGACTCATTATACACAGATATAACTTAAATCTCTTAACTTAATTCCATTTTTAAAATGAGAATTTAGGAAGAAAATTTAGCAATCATTCAAAATTTGAAATCGCAAAATCACTTCAACGAATTGCAGTTAGTAAAATGAATCTCGATAAGAAATAACATCTCTGGAGGATTTTCAGCTGGATGCATCTTTTCAGAGTTTATATAAGTTTGAATTACCATCCTTTCTGCAGGGTTTTTTCAGGCGAAGTCAGTCCAGTGTTGTCAATTACCAGTGTCCGAGGCAGAAGAACTGTGTGGTCGATAGAGTCAACCGGAACAGGTGTCAATACTGTCGCTTACAAAAATGCCTTGCTCTTGGGATGTCCAGGGATGGTAAGAAGTCATTGCTTTTTTAATTCAGATTTTCAGATTCATATTTAACTCAGATCACGGCCACAGCATTATACCAGGGAGTTGTCTTTCCGAATCTTTCTTGCATATTCTCCAATAAATGTCTTGTTCCCCTTCCCCCGCATAAAATTGTGAGCCACGGGAACCTCGAATTCCTTGCACGGTGCCGGTGAGCGATACTTACGAAATATAGATCTTTGGAGTAAATTTAGCATTTTTATTGAATCTGTGGTGAGAATATCTATTTAAGACTCCTTTTTGCAGACCAACTGAAACCAAAATTTGATACGAAACTGCAGTTGTAGTCACAAAATCACATACCAAATTCCACATATTTGAATAATTGTGCTTGTGAATTATTGCGTTCACTTGCATGCGAAAGCACAGATTGACAGACAATCAATTGCTTGACGGATTTGGTTCAAAAGTTGTTAAGCATCACCATTTTAGATGTTAATCCTGTGTACTAAATCATATCCACCTAACTCTTTTCGTTTTATAGTTATCGAGGACAGCCATACGAACAAAATCGGCCGCGGATGCTCTTACTTTTTTCCTTACAGGAAATAGATTTTGAAATCAGTACAACTTAAATAAAGTGTGTATAGAAATTTAGAATTTTGAGAGGGTGATTTGCCATCATCGTAGTTAAAATGGGAAAAAAATCGTCTTGAAGTGAAACATCATGTTTAAAAAAATAAAAGAAGTCTTGTTAAAAAACTATGTGATATTTCAGCCATTAAATTAAAGTAATCAATTAAACGTAATTATAAATAATTAAATTCCATAAATTAATATAACTCTTTTTCGAGCCTGATAAAAGTCGGGGTTATTTTACTTGTTTCTAAAGTCAAAAGAAATATAATTACCAAAAAAATAATTTGCAAATGTTATTGTAAACTGTCTTACCATCTCTCGTTATCATAATAATGATACAAACTGTCTTATAAGGTACTTTGTATCATTGTAATAATATAATGTATCATTAAATTGATATAATGTATCAAAATATTGTTATAAGGTATCATTAAAATGATACAAAGTATCTTATCAGATAGTTTGTATCAATAAAATGTAACACAGTATCTTTTATCAAGATATTTTGTATCATTTTTTGCTTTATTATTTGAAGTAAATCTAATTTAATCTCATTTACTCCACATCTGGATAGATAACTTAAATATCTGAAGAAAAAAGCGAAATTTTGTTAGGCTGCAACCGCTTGGGATTAACATAGAGTGATTAATTAAGAGAGAATAATTATTGAATCTTGTTCCAGCTTTATTACTTAGCGAAATCTGCAATATAAATTTTTATAATATAATTTAAATATAATTTGATTATTGATATCAGAAACATTATAAAATTGGTTCTCATTATTATACTAGCTGGAGTGGTCTTCCCAAAAACTTTCTCGGATACCACCTAATAAATTATTCCAGAGAACGCCTTACACGGCATTGACGTGCAACAGTTGTGAAGTATTAATTGTTGATTGAAGTAATTTAGCTTGTTTACTGAATCTATCGTGTGATCTTTGTTGAGTTTTTTGGCTGTTAATTGCAATCGAAAATCGAATCTGTGTTTTAAACACGTTTTCACCAACGGATTGCAACAAAATATTGACCTACAAAAAGACGGCCAACCCTTTAACAAATTTGGTTCAAAATTTGATATGAATCTTATATCTTTAAACAAGTAGTTCTTGTATATATATAAATTTATTTATTTCGTGTATCTCGGAAACGACTCTAACGATTTCAATCAAATTTTATATTTAGATAAAGTTTTGCTTTTAAGTTTATCTATATAGGTGTTGTAATGTCTTGATCTAGACTGATCAAATAACGAAGCAGAATTTCCAGACAATTCTTTATTTTACAGCCCTATATATACAAAAGAACAACTTGTTCTAATCTTGGTTAAATAAACAGTTATTTACACCTGTAGTAGGAGACACAACAGTCAAAGTCGAAGGGTTTTCTTGAAACTCAGTTGATTCTCGGACTCCGAACTCGTGGGCGTAGTCCAACAGTCTCCTGCAATTCGTTTCTTCTCTCCTCCTAAAAAAAATAATCTTCGCACTTTATTTCAGCGACAATCTCCACCTCTTAATTGACATTGGTCATTTGAGCTCTCTTTCGGCCAATCGGATTTCAGCAATATGCTCTCTCAGCGGCGCCAGTGGGTCGTGGGAAGGTCCTTTCACAAAGAAAAACATCTAGCATCCAGATGTTTGGACACCCCTTTTTCTCTGAAGGTACTATCAATACCTCTTGGACGAGGAATTCCACATGTGGTCTTTCATAGTAGTCGCTAATGAACATATGCGTGACCACCCAGGTGAAAAGATCCACCATCTGGCTATATCGAGGAGTTTAGTAAGTAACAGCGACGACACAGCTGGATGTAAATGTCTTATCAGTACTGGGAAACGGGGAATGTTACAGTGTCTTTCCGGAAAAAACGATATTTTCTACACACACACACACACAATTTTTTATAACTAACTATTAAAATAAGTATATTCAACTTCCGCGTCGAAGTGCAGTATAGTGGTCAGAATAACATGAATGACACGTATGTTGCGGGTTCTCGGTTTGAGCCCTATTTTCTGCTTTATTTTTTTACTTATTTATTTATATTTAATATTTTTCCTTTTTAACTTTATCTGTAAAAGTGTCTTTCCTGAAGAAGCGCAATTTTACACACACACACACACACACACACACACACACACACACACACACACACACACACACACACACACACCACACACACACACACACACACACACACACACACACACACACACACACACACACACACACACACACACACACACATTTTTTTTATGACTAACTGTAAGTCTTTTTCTATCTATGCTCATACTGACAATGTATTATAGAGCCATTTTGGACTCGATTTCACCATGATAAAACTGAGTGCAAGTTCAAAAATACAAGTACTGATCGATAAACTGTAAAATGGATACTGTAATATAGTAGATTGTTTCGAATAACATGTTAAGCTAAGTGCATTCATGATTTTTCCCCAACAATAAGATAGACAGACTCCCTCTGATTGGATTTTGTCCAAACTTGGATAGAAATCTACAAATTTGGTCTAAAGTCCATATGCCAGATTCCTCATTCGTCTAGCTTAAAGTGTTTCGAGTTATCGTGTTCATTGACAGAGTCAGACAGACAGACATAATGCTAAAAATGTGTTTGTCGTCTTCATAGAGATTCGTCAAAATGTCGAGTTCGAATTTTTTGACAATTACAATATTTCCCTCTATACTTTGTGTATGTGGAAGTGAAAATCTGTACAAGTTGTCCATAAATAACTAACCTGATAAAAATTTGTTATTAATAATCCTGAATAAGAGATAAGAAAAAAAGACTTATTGAATTTTATTTAATATAAAGCTCGATATTTTTTTCGTTATACGCCATAACTCGAAATGCCCCATATTCTGTTTGTATATAAGACAGTCAAGACAGAGCGTTCCCATTGGTTTTTGAAAAATCGCTTCAAGCAGGGCGTGGCATACACATAAAAAAATTGCAGTAATAAAGGGTGAAAACGAATTATTTCAAAATTATGAAACAAACTCATTTTTTACCTTCTCCACTGAGTACGAAAACACATTTTCGGAATTATGTCTCTCTGTCTGACCGTGAACATAACTCAAAAACCATTTGAGCTAGATGGGTGAAATTTGATATGATCTTTACTTCAAATTTTGAACGAAATTCCCACACAGAAAATCTGTCTGTTTGTCTGAATACAATTGAACACGATAACTATAAAATGCAAAGAGCTAGTTGGATAAAATTTAGTACAGATTTATTTAACATCTAGAGTGTAAATTAATATTAAATTTTGAACTAAATCCATCAAGAGATTGACCATTTGCCGGTCTGTACTTTTGAGTCCAAAATGCATATTGGATTTTCTTTACTTCATCACGAAGCACTGAACTATCATATGCGAAACTCTAAAAATAAAAATGTGAACTTGTCCTTGTCTAAACTCCACAAATTTAATACTGGAGGCAGGGGAGAAAGTTTGGGAAAAGCTATTTCCTCTTCCTTTGTTTAATTTAATTATTTTTGTGTTCTATATTTTATATTACTCATTTTAGGCATAAGATTAAAGCAACCACTAATTTTAACTTTATTTTTATTTAAAAGCCATTGTTTCACCGATACATTGAAATTTTTTATCATTCTTTTCGTGGTTGGCTTTTCTAGAAGGATTTTGTACTGGTTAACCGTTGCGTAATTGGTGATAAATCTAAACGAATAATTTTTACTTTCTCCTATACATAGTATAGAATCGTCAAAAAAATTCGAATTCGAGAATTTGACGACTCTCCACGTTTTAGACCTCCCAGAGTTAAAAAAAAAAACAAATTTTTAGAAAATGTCCTTCTATCTATCTGTGACAAATATAACTTAAAAACTCTTTGATCTGGGCGGTTGAAATTTGTTCTACGGTCTTTGCACCAAGTTTGTAGATTTCAGTCAGATTTTGAGTAAAATATGCGCAGAAGAAGTCTGCCTGTCTGACTGTTAGAATGTAATTTAACGCGATACCTACAAAACGAAGAGCTTTCGATAAATAAGATTCGGCTCGCAGATTTAACATCTATAGTGTAGACACCTGTCGAATTTTGAGCGAAATCCAACAACGGGTTGACCGATTGTCGGTCTGTATTTTCAGAAACATGTAAACGAGATAATTCAAAAACGCAGTGACTTAAGTATATCAAATTTGTAATGGGATTTTGTGACTACAAGTGCAGCCTCGTGTCAAATTTTTGTTTCAATCGGTTGAGGAAAACATGTCTAACACACAAATTTGATTTTTGGGTACTATTAACACATGCCAATGATTAATCGTCATATAACTTGCCAAGGACCACATGATAGAATCAACAAAAATGCTAAATTCACGCGAAGACTTGGACTTAAATTTTCATTGAAACTTACAAATTATTGTTAAGATTGCATATAAAATGCTAGATTGATCTAGCTAAATGCGTTTTTATTTAGGGGTATTACAGGAATCGTCAAAAAATTCGGACTTCTAGATTGTGACGAATTTCCAATTTTCAGACCTCACTTTTTGTGTTATTTCGCAGTCTGTTTGTCTACCGGTGAATGCGATAACTTAAAAACGCTTTGGGATAGCAGGATGAAATTTGATGTATAGACTTAGAATCGAATTGTTAGAATTTTCTCAAATTTTGAAAGAAATCCATTCTCAGGAAGTGCAATTGAACCCGATTACTGCAAAAGACCAAGATCTAGGTAGATAAAATTTAGCCTAATGTCTAATTTTAAACCAAATCTGTCTAAGGTTTCTTGGTATGTAAACGCAATAGCTTATAAACGCAACAACTGAAATCAATGCGATTCGTAGTATTATTTTGTGACTACAATTATAATACCTTTTGGTTTTTATTGGTGGACTGCCCAATATTCCTGTTTGCACAATATATTTTATAAAAGTGCTATATTCACGCCAAATGTTTATATCTGGTCGTTATTTTTTGTCAATGCCTTGCAAGACATTCGAAGCCTTACCCAATGTTTACAAATTTATCTGGAGGAAAGGGGATTAGACCTTTATTGGAGAGTATGCGAGAATGTTTCGAGGAGACCACTCCAGCTGGTCTAGTTTACAAGCAGTGAGATAGAATTCCTAAAATGCATTTTGTGTGGTCTTAAGAATGGAGATTCACCGAAATCTCTAGATCGATTTTTTTTAATGTTTACCATACTTTCTCTTTGTATGTTTACTTCGCATACTCGAAAACAAAACAGAAAGATAAGATATTTTAAAACTGTATTCAAAAAGTGCGTTTAATTAAAAGATTACCAATACCGCGTGATTAAAAATAAAATAAATCTTTTTCATGTACCAAAATACTTACCATGGGCTTAATTAACTAAATTACTGTAAATTTTTGAACTACATATATTTGGGGAAGTATTTTAGAAGACATTTCTTCTTTTAAGGAATTGTTGTTAAGTAAAATGACAAAATTCCCAACATTTTATCGTTAATTTCCACAAAAGATTTATAATTACTTCCTGTACTGGTGTACTTTTCAATACGCTATATATATATATATATATATATAT
>JAPMOR010015631.1:386440-409036 GCA_026543865.1 Argiope aurantia
AATAAGAATAAGAATAATATAAAAATAAGAATAAGAATAAATAAGATTATAAAAATAATATAAGAAATAAGAATATTAATAATAATATAAGAAAAAGTATAAAAATAAATTTATATCATGTTTCAGTTGAATGCTAAGATTCTTGACGTAAATTAACTTTCGTTATCTGGATAGCATTTACACGCTATATATAAAAATATAAATGCAGTACAGAGCAAATATTTCTTTTTGAATTCAATCGATCGCTTAATATTTTTCAATTGAATGTTAAAATTCTTGATGTAAATACATCTTCTTAATAATCTGTTTAGCTCTTCCATTCTGTATCAAAAACTATAAAAAGCAAAGTAAAATGTTGAAATTCAATTGATTTATTTTCCTTGAAGTCTTTTGATATAGTTGTTATGTACGGGGTTGTCTTGATAAAGTTGCGATTTTAAAACGCTGTGAATTAAGGCTCAATGGCTTGAGAGATCTAAAACTTGATATGAATAAGAAGGAATGGGATTTTCAATGGCGAAGAAAACAATACAGTCATTTAAAAAACGATGGGCAGCATATTGAACATTTATTGGGAAAGTCCCAGTCTTTTATTTGATGATTTTTTTCATGAAGTAACTAAAAATGTTATGATTGTTCCCATGTGCTTTTGATTTTTACAATAAAATAGTAATTTTTCTCTAGCAGACTGTCACTTCGTCGATAACATTTTAGAATTTTACGGTTTCGTATGAAATATGTCCCTTTATTTAAAAGCAGCTTTTCGTTTGTGATTTTTTTTTAATGATGACTCGAAAACTCAAGAAATAAAATTCCATTGCTTAGAATGTTTTCTGATGAAATCACTTGTTATTCTGACTTTTAATTCATAATTTACAGCAATTAAAAATCGCAGCTTTAAGTGTGGACAACTTGTATGAGAACTTGTATTATTTTAGAGAACATACCGTATTTTTGTTATACGCCCCGAATAAATATTTGCTAGAAGTAAGGAAGTGAGCAAACCAGTGAAATTGGTCTAGAAAACACAAATTATTTGATAATAAAATTCCGTATTCTTGCTTTTAAAGCTTAGTAGGAAGTCAGATAAAGTAGCCACACTGTTAATGTGATAAAGTAGAAATGATGCGAAGCTCTATTAGTGAAAGTGCTTTTAAATTATTTTATACAGATATCGGAGATGATATATTTAAATTATCCCTTTGTAATTATTTTTAAATGCTTAAGAATCCAGAACAAGAAACAAACACAATAAGGAAATGTAACGCATATTTTAATAAAGCGTTTTACATAAGCATAGTTTTAAAATTTTTAGTTACGCATAACCATTAACTTTGCCTCAGGAATTTGGGATCATACCTGAAATAAATGGGGAAAACATTAAGCTTTACGCCAAAATTCGAAAAAAACTTGGCAGATTTCAATATTTGGCACACCGACCCTCTCTTTTGAAAATATAATGTGTGTAGGACATCCACTAAAGTCCTTCTCTCCCATATTTACTTCACAACTTTTGTGGGACAAGTGTTGCTAGAAACTTTGTATCTAAGTAGAGTAAAGTGACATGGTGAAATCGATAACATCACCCGGCGGCAAACGGGGAGTGAGCATTCATATCTCGATAACAATACAAACGGAAAAAAGGGGGGAGGGGGAGACAGTTACGAAATTGCTAAGCGTTTTCGATTTAATACAAGAAGAACACCTTGTGCACATTAATACTAAAAACAAAACGCTTGAAATGTATATTTTTTTGTTCGCAATTTCTGAAATTGTGACATCAGAAGACATAGCCAAAAGAAGAAAATGTTATTTTTTGGACAAAAATTGACATCAATATACTTTTACTTGTGGAAATAATTCAAATAAGAGGTTTCCGCTAGCATTGCAGGACTCTAATAACGTATTGTTGTTTGTTTTTGCTATCGCTTCAATCAATATGTAGAGATAAGGGAGACGTGAAATTCAAACAGGTGTCCAAATATACATTGTAGATGAAAAGGAGCAACTTTAACTACCGAAGCGAAATTAGTTTCCTTATTTAATAATATCGTGCTTCACAACATTAAAGTAAGCAAATATTATATTTATTTTCATGAAATTCGGTGGCTTTTTCGTATCATATCTTTTAAATACAGCAGAAGAAATGGATGATTTAATTAATAAACGCAAGGAAGTCGTTTGAGAAATGTCCATTTTTCTTGCTTTAAATTAAAAATAAAGGAATATCATGTTTTAAATAAATTTTATTTATTTATTTATTCTATACACTTATTTTCCACATGTTCAAAAAGATAAAAAATTTTTTTTACAACACTTGAAGGTAATAAGCATGATTTTTCAAATGCATTTTTGGGGGCGCGAATTTTAGAATTATTTTAAAATTCATACCTTTTACATTTCTTCACTTCGAAGCCAATAGATAAATTACTTATTATTATAAAATAATTTTCAAAAATTGTAATTCTGATTGCCATTTCCCAATTTCTGTATGTTAGTTTGCCATTTATCAAAAAAAAAAAAAACATTTAAAAGCTAAAAATTAGGTTCTATTTCCTAAATGGCAAATGAATCAAAAAAGCAATTAATGAAATTACTCTTTCCCTTCTTTTTTCCTTTGAGGTAAAATGCATTTAATAGCCACATGGCAGTTTGCTGATCATTTACGAGCAAACTGTAATAAAATCAATTCAGAATAAAGCAGAAAATTGTATTTTTTCTGATTGTTCAAATTTTTCTTTTTCATCACCAGATTTTGAAAATATTTCTTAACTCACTTTGAAATGAGCAATGAATTGCTTATTCGTTTTTTATTCTGTAGGTATAATTACAATGGTGACATGAACGCATATACTCCAAATGGCTACAACAACTACAATAGTAATCAAGGCCTGACGTTTGATCTCTCTAGTACAGACTTTGTAGACAGCACAACATTTGATCCTCGTCAGTTATTAGAACCTATACCTGACACAAGCAGTCTATTGTCTACGATTGTACCTTCATCAGGCCCGCCGATTGCAAATTCGAATTCTACACACATAGGTAAAATTTTCGAAACATTTCTATTATCTCTTAAGTATTTTTATTATTTTTTTTTATCGGAAAGAATTTTTTGATCTGACATAATTATCTCCATTTAAAAAAAAATATTAATTTACCGAATTTGAAATGCTTTCATTTCTTATCAAAATATTTCAGTTCTTATTTTCATAGACATTTCTGTACAGAATATACAACAATTCATCTTGGAATTTTTTCCCAAGAAGATTTATTTTTTACTGTTTAAAACTCTGATAAGTATTTTTTATTTTCCAATACGGAACATGCGCTAATCAGAGAAATATAATATTTGAGTTTTACAAAGGTAACACTTTAAAATGTTCATTTTTCTTAGATTAAAAGAGATTATTTTCGGAATGTAATGTTTCTTAGAAACAGTTTTACTAATTTAACTGGTTAATTTTTGAAGCATGATAAATTAATTGGAATATTATTGTATTTTATATAATTTATCAAATTGCAAATGAATAAAAATTTATGATTTTATTTGTTGAATTTGTGGCGGAATTTAGTAGAGCAAGAAGATTTTCATGGCACAAATAATTATTTATTTTAACGAGATTTCATGCGAAGTTCCGCAGGGCAAAATTTAATTGCATTCTTTATTTTCAGATTTGCTAGCAAGAACGATCTCAGAAGCCTATATGAGAACATGCCTCTACAGTACAGAGCAAATACAAGAATTTATCAGAAGACCTCAAGACGTTTCAAGAATTCTATATTATAAGAGCCTGGTAGAAACATTTATTTAATTTTATTTCAACATTTAATTATTATTTGTATATTCATATATGATTTAGCCAAATAATTGAATCTATAAGTCTTTGAAAAATCACTTGTTTCGCATTTTAGGAAAAAAAAAATCGAAAACAGTAACTGATGTTAAGTTCGTATCAATGAGTTTTAATATATGTTTATCATTATATGCTCTAAATAAATTACTGCATATAAAACGTATTATTTTGTTCTATATGATGTAAATGAAAAGTGAATAATCATATGGTGAAAAACTGAACTTTAAATTAGTATACAAATGATGATAAATTGAAAATAAAATTCAAATATAGAATGTCATTGGAAAGCAAAATGAGTAATCGTCAATTTATATTAAATATTTGAAAATAAGTTTTGTTTATTAAGTTTTATTGTTTAAGATATAAATATTTATATATATGTATTACTTACTGAATGGACATACAATGAATCTGTATAATTTTCTTTTCATTATGCGCTCTGTTAAGAAACGCTAATTAGCGTTTTTTTTTAATATGAAAAATATTCATCTGATTTTTTTTCCCTTTGAATATGTGATATTTCATTTTCATAAATAATAAGTATGGAAATATTTCAAAGAATTTAAAATGCATATAGCATTTTGATTTTTTTATTTGTGAATTTAGAGTTTATTTAAGTTTTGATGAGTAGTTTTCTGCATAATTTTTGATTTTCTTGCCATTCTAAAACGTTCTTTCATAATTGTTTACCGTCATCTTACATATCTTCTTGTGATTTAATGACAGCAAATTTATTTTTTTCTTTAGGCTCACGAGCATTTATGGTTAGACTGCGCTTCAAGATTAACAGCCATTATTCAACAAATTATTGAATTTGCTAAAATGGTCCCTGGATTCATGAAACTGTCCCAAGATGACCAAATTGTTCTTCTAAAATCAGGCAAGTTTCAGCTTTTCATTTTTTTTTCTTTATTAGAATCATCAAATAGCCTTTTTAGATTTGTTTTTTCTAAACAGATAAAACTTTTTACAAATTTGTACGGATTGTAATATAAATAAATGGTAGAATTTTAATTATGATTAATTTTCTGTTGAGCATAATGACCAAAAGGGCAAAAGAAGCATTCTAATACTTTGATATGAAATTATAATGCATGTTAATTTAAGATATTTTTTTAGTTGTAGTGCTTAGAACTTTTTGAGAGAATGTTGAATTAAATTTTGGCTTATATATTGTATTACAAATTATTACATTGTCTCTTTCTTCTTAATTTATAATGCATTTATATTTATATATATATATTGCAGACCATAGGTCAAACTGTTGTAAGCATAGAAGATTCAGTGTATATTAAGTCTGGAAATCCAACATAAATGGACAATGAGTATAAAACATTACAAGAAAGTTAATTCACTTTGAAATTTATTCTTATAAGTGTTATACTTTAGTGTGGCAGAACACATTAAAATCGATCTGTTGCTCTTATAAAATTGTCAACTGCATAATCAAAATATAAATCCCATCTTGCAAAATTCGCAAAATAGTTTATCCGTTCATTAATTCTGAAAGAAATGAAGTATGCGAAATATTTTTGCTTCAATAAATTCTGAATTATGCATTTATGCAGTGCTATGTATTATTTATGTATGCATGAATTCACTGAACTACCATTCTTAAAATCGAATGCCAGCAAGTAAAGTAATTTAAAGATTTTTTTAAGTATTATATAAGCTTAATTGCTGTTATGGTGATTAAAGTAAATTAAGCATTTTTCAAATTTTTCTTTTCAACGATTCTATATTTTTAGATACTCCAGATTATGTTTCTTCTGACATATAAACATTTTGGAAGTTGTTTTTCTCCTATAATATTATCATATCTTCTATTTTTAGAAATCCCTAATTTAAAAGTACTGAGACGGTTGGAGGAAAACTTTTTGTTGTAATTTTTGCAAATCTCATTGCGTGCTTATGTATTTAGATTTGATGTTTAATACTCATATGCAAGAGCACAAAAACTGATTTTCTTAAACCCGGACTGGGAACAGACGTAATATATTCTGAATGTTACTTAGTTGTTATTGTTTTAGTTATCGATGGATATGACCTTAAATGCTTCTTTGAAAAACGTCTGAAGAATAATTAAAAATATAAATAAATAGCTGTATGGATTTTGCTTAATAATTTCTTCCCAACGATACTGGATTTCAAGAAAATTAAAATTAATTGTAGGCTACTATAAAGAATTAACAATTCAAGCCATTTATCTTAAATGAACTCGAATCGATCTCTTCTGCCGATTGTCTTAAACGTGAGAAAAGATAAAAACAAATATGAGAATTGCTGGAAGTTAATAAAACTATCCCTTTTTTATTGATACCTCTGGACTTACAGTGGAAAAAATAAATGGGAAAAGAATCTGCTTTGGTATTGAAAATTGTGATTCCTACCGTTTTCTATATTTTGAATCTTGTGATTTCTCTTTATTAGCTTTAAGTCCTGGTCTGTAGTAAAATCTCACAATATGATTATATAAACGATTATAATTTTGTATCGCTGAATGTTTCCTGAAAAATATTATTTAAAGATTATATATTGCATTGTTCTACTGTTTCTGAAGCATAAACAACATATTATATTTTATAATACCTGTAATTACACTTACAAATGGCATTTTCAATTTTCACTTTTATATCGGGAACAAATTCCAAAAATATTATTATTTTGTTTACGTTTTCATATTTCACACTGTTTGAGTATTGTTCTTTCAGGTGGTTTTGAGCTAAGTATAATACGTATGAGTAGGTATTATGATTTAGCTTCAAGGTCAGTTTTATATGGTGAAAGCTTACTACCGGTGGAAGCATTTAGTACTTCAGGTTTGTATTTTTTTGTATATTATTAATTATTTATTTATTTGCATATTTTTTACTATAAAATTTTGATACTCTTTTAATAATTCTGCAACATAAAATAAACTCCGATTTTCTGATAATTTCTTACAAAAGCGAAATGCTTGTTAGCTTCATAATACATTTATTTTTATCAAGGTACTTTCTTTCAAATTTTATAATTAGTCGAATGGAAAGAAAGCCGCAAAGAAATTAACGTCTGCATTTTTTTTTCAAATCCAAGAAAGCATACAGCGTTAATAATTTTAATTAATTATCAAAAATTAAATTTAATTGTTCATACATTTCTACATATATACATCTCACATGATTCCAAAAGAAAGAATTTTCACAGTTATAGCATAGAACATTCTTTTCATATTTAATATTATTTTACCTCAATATTTGGGATATTATAATAAATTAAAACTTTAAATCATCGAAATTCAACATGTTAGTTTTGGGGGAATCAATGCTTGTGAAATATAATAATTATGTCTTAAACACTATAGTTGTATTTGGGTAATTGGATGCTTATTTAAATCCAAAAAAGGTGTTGAAATTTCAAAAAACATTTTCAACAAGAGCTCAAATGTTGGAGTTAGATGAATTATGCTTAATTTTCGACTTAACTGCTACAAAAATGATAGGTGATTAGTATTTGATTGGAACTTAATTTTATTATTTTTCTGGAGATTGTCTACTAGCTAGAAATGCATAAAATGCTCAGATACTTAAATCATATCTCTTCAGTAACTTAATTTCATTCAATAGATACAACAGAAGTAAAACTGGTGAATAATGCCTTTGCTTTTGCCCGAAGTATTGCCGAAGTGAAGTTGACAGACACAGAATTGGCACTGTACTCTGCTTATGTACTTCTCTCTCCAGGTAATATGATCTTTGTTTGAGATTTTTATTTATTAGTTGTAAAAATAATGTTATTATGTTAAATGATTACGTTTTAATTGTGCTTTACTGAATAGTGATAAAATTATCATTATGAATTCCGTATGTTATAAAGCTGAAAAATTTGAACTGAAATACGTTTTTTCTGCTTTGAAACAATATTAAAAATCCATGAAATTTATTTTAATATTGTTTGATTGCTAATTTACGGGAATAAAGTAAACATTTAATAATTTCCAGTTTTATGTATACGATTCACAACTTAAAGTGTGTGCTCAATATTTTTTTTAAGTAAATTATTTAAATCATTTGTTTTCGTTAAGAAGTAAACAATTTTCAAAGATGAAATTGTGGTAGTACTTTACCCAGTTCCTCAATGGTTTCGAGAAGGATTCCTCGGGACAAAAGTTTAAATCACATTTAGCAGTACAGAAAGAAAAAAAATAAATAAATAACTTTCTTGCAACTGCAGTCAGAATCTTTTAAATTTAAAGATATATCCTTTATTGGTGTTAGTTTGGTGTACTTGTCATAATTAAAAAAAGCAGTTGCTAGTTTGATGATGATGATGTTCTGTCCGCGTTACAACGGAAAGGGGGGGGGGGTTGCAGTAGCTTCTGAGGGCAGAGACCCCTGAGCACCCGAAGGCAGTAATTGCTAGTTTATAGGAGTAAAGTATATCTTTAGAAAGAACGGTTAGTATTTATGACTTTATTTAGATTAAATATAATGTCCCGAATAGTCATTTATTTTGCTTGAATTGCATGATTAATTGTCAGGATTTATTTTCTATTGTTTTCTTCTATTAAAAATATTTTTTGCGAGCTATTGTTTAGAAAACATATATTAATGAAAAAAAAAATCTCCATTTCAAGAGAAACTTGTTACTGAGTCGTTTGGAGATATGTGTTTCTTTCTTTCGTATTAGTATGTTTAATTTTGTCTTTCATTTTAAAGACTATCCACTCTTTCTTAAGAATCGTTTTTTAAACTTAACTTTCCTAGAGGAGTGGGCCCGAAAGTAAGTATAATTAAAAGTAAGTACCAAAAACAAAACTGTGCAGCTTTATTTATAAGGGAATAGCTTCTTTTTCTCGTTTATATGTTAAACTGTCTATTAATTAATGAGTTATACTCGATGAATTTCTTAAAAAAATCATTTAGATTTAAGGTAAAATTCCAAGCTGTTTTAACATTTTTTAAATATACTTTGATTAAGAATTTTGAATGCAAAATTCAAAGTTTCTTTTTTTATGCTAGATAATAAACATTCAATTTTTATTATTTTTGTATTTAATAGCAGGTTTTATTTTTATTTTTTGTGTGTGAAGGCTGCTTTATTTTCGCTGATCTAATTTCACTATGCAATTATCTTTAGTTAAAAATTTTCTAGAAATATTTGGCAATCAGAAATACTTCAATTATCTTATTTTCTTCTTTTGAATAGGTTTAGACTGACTTAGATTTATTCCTAATTCTCAAATAAAATTTTGCAATTCAGTTTTAACAAAACTTTGCATCCTCTACATCGATATTTATTACATAATTTCCTTTTTTGCAAATCTTTTTCAAGATCGGCAAGGATTAAAAGGACTGGCTGAAATCCAGCGTTTAAGTAATGCCACTCTGAAGGCTCTCCGTCAGGAACTCGACCGCACACATAAGCTTCCATTCAAAGGAGACATTACAGTTTGTGAGACACTTCTGGCGAGGATACCTGCGTT
Organism: Argiope aurantia; assembly: GCA_026543865.1. Taxonomy (NCBI): domain Eukaryota; kingdom Metazoa; phylum Arthropoda; class Arachnida; order Araneae; family Araneidae; genus Argiope; species Argiope aurantia. The sequence goes on from JAPMOR010015631.1 coordinate 395,762, forward strand.
ACGAGAACTTAACATTCTTCACATGGAAGCTTTGGCCAAACTTCGCCGAACAGCACCTCATCTTGACTTTCCAGCTCTTCACAAAGAACTATTCTCAGGAGAGATCCAGTAAAAGTAGTTGCAGTGGAATAAAAAGAAAACTATACACAACGAAAGTTTCAAATGTATCACTAGATATTTCTGTAGTTTGCATTCATTAACAGGTTTTTTGATAGGAAACTGAATGAATAGTTTGAATGTTTTTGGTGGTAACTTTAGTTGCTTGTTTTATTACTAAGGATGATGTTAAATCTTTTCATAGTCTGATTACAGTGTTAAGGCATTCGAATTTTAAATCGAACCAGCTCCTTTCGATTATAAACAAACTCATTTAAAATTAATTGATTCATGAAATACAAGAGAAAGCAATGATTATTGAAATCTCTTTTGTTGAGTTAGAATTTTCTTTTGCTGATCTTGATCTTTGACTGTGGATGAATGGTTGATGTTGTTCGGGCTTTTCTCGCATGTATTTGTAATTTTTGTCTGGTTGTTAGATTATTCTTCAGCAGTATTCTGGTAATGGATTATTAACTTTTGTTTTATTTGAACTGTTAATATTTAATGGATCGTGTACTTCATTGTTGATTTCCTGCAAGGCAAACTGAAGTGATGAAATGTTTTGCATGCAGGTGTTAAAAATTGCCGGTATTAAATGTGATATGTGTCGAACTCTTACAGCAAATGTGTTTCTCCCTTGAAAGTTTCTATGGTATATTACGGTTAAGGCTTCATTGTACAAAGGGATCATTATGGATACAGAACAAACAATGTACAAACATTGAAAATTAGTAGCTGTAAAACTGCCTGTATCATTAATATTTTATTGACTCATTAATAGGATATTATTATTTATTTATATAGCAAGCATCTATTTTACCATATATGTCGATTTTTTAATGGTTCACATTTTTGCATGTTTTCGTTTTCCGTTTTGACTTTTCATATTATAACTAAATTTGACATGTCTGGCTGATTCCAAAATCGCCAGGGAGTATCGCCATTAAGAGAGATTAAAAATAACAACATTGTGAAAATTCTGTCCTGTAAATGTAGCACATCAAACTGTTTGCAACATATGCTCCATAGTTACATGCTATTAGGCATCACATCTGGTATTAATTACATCATTCTATGATTTATTGCATACTTAACAAGATAGTGAGAAGCCGTTAAAATATAGTTGCCATATTAAAGTTTTTAAAGCTATATATTGGTATTTTTAATGAAATGCACAAGAGGATGTTCAAGTTTTTAAAATCAAATGTTGCAAATTTATAGTGCCTCTAGAATTTTCTAGCATTTTGTAAATTGTAGCTGTAAATGAAATAAGTTAGAAGCATGCAGAAGCATTTTAATATGAAGCTCTTGGTGATTCATTTATGTAAATGCTGGTTTAACAGATGCTAAATGCGTTTAAATTAATGTATTGATGTGTAAATTCATTTTTTATTGACTCTGTGTTAAGGCATATAAGTATTTTTGAAACTATTAAATGAAGTATAAAATATGTGTTTTCGTGGTATCGATCGTATTTCAAAATGACTAATTAATGTTGTTTGTGTTATATTGTAATGAGATATTAGATATATGTTTACTAACTACTTGAAATCTTCGCATTGAATTTATAATGAACGTAAAGGACTTAATATATTAATGTTATTTTGTAAGTGAATCTTTTGTAATACAAAAATTGATTCCAGCAAAAAAAAAGAAAAAAAAAGTTTAATTGAAAAGCATTTATTTCTAAATTGATGAAATTGCATTTACCATTTTTAATAAAAAAATTTATCTAAATAATAATGTAAGCAACTTTGTAACAACAAAAGAACTTTTAGAAGAACTAGTAGTTAGTAATCAGTATTACTGTTTTCCTGCCCTTTAATTGGTGCTAATATATTTAGCATTCACTTGTTTATCGAAATAGAAAGTAATGAATTTTGAAATATTCTTAGTAGTATGGAATACAGATGATAATATACTTTGCTACATATTAATTGTTCTCAACACCCATTGATGAATTTTAAAAATTTATTTCTATTGTTTCTATTTTATAGATTTGTTTATTTCATCAGGTTTTGCAATTATGTTATGTAAATGTTATTATTGGTGACTGAAGAAATGTAAAGTTATTTTATGAAATGTTTCTCTTGTGGAAAGAAATCTCAAGATTTTCAGGAAAGGGTTTTAATTATCTTTGAATAATTAATAAAGAATGCACTTTGTTCAATAAATTTGAAATTTTGAAGAGTGGTTGTAATTAATATGTACATAAATTACTTTGTCTACTTAAAGATGTGCTGTTACATTTTAATGTTGTGTTGTAAAACTCATGTAGAAAGATAAAATTGTTCATGTTTTTTCCGAATTCCTATTGAGTTTTTCTCTGAATTTCAATTTTGTTTTCTGTAATTTCAAGAGCGCTACGGCTATCTTGATGTTATTGTTCCTGATAATGTTTTGCTTAAACAAGCAAAATAATGTGTATATAGCTGTAAGTTCTTATGGAATTAATAACAGTAAGTGCTGTGAAATATGCTAAATAAGCTTCTAAATAAGTAGCACAAATTTATTGAATAAAAACTATATTTGTTTTTATCTAAAGTACTGAGTTCTTGATTTGTGTGTTAAGGTTTTTGTCGTTTCTTTTCATGTTTATAGTGTTTCATGATATAATTTAGAAGAAAATAATTTAATTTATATGTTGGAAGAAGGTTTATTATAAAATCACACATATTAGTTGGATAATTGCTATTAAGTGAGATATTTTATCTTAAATATGCTAATAATTCAAACTCGGGTTAAAAAGGCTGATTATTGAAAAAACAAAAACAAATACACTATAAAAACAACTATGACTTTTTAAAACAATAAAATAAGGTAAGGAAAGGTAACACTTAATGTGGAAAAGACAAAACGAATTAAATAAATACAAACCGCGATTTTTCACTGCATACACTAAGGAATATTCATTATTTTCTGCAATAAAAAGATTGGAATTTGTAGAAGTTTCAAAGTTATCCTTTTAGAGATGATGATAAATATCGTAATTATTATAAGATTTAATAAATTTTTTTTTGCAATATTTAAAATAGAATAAAGAAGCTTTTCTTCTTTAATTTGATGTTTCCTTTAATAAACCCAAAGAAAGTCATTAAAGATATTTTATGTTATTCTTTTTAATAAAATCTTGGGCATAGTTCTTCAAGACAGAATTCATTGCCATAATTAAATCATTCGAATAGCTATTCTTATCAAATTTTTAATCTTCCCTGGAAGTCTTTAAATAAAATATATTCTAGAGTATTCTGTAGTTTTTCAAAGCCCGAAAAAAATTAATTTTGCGCTAACTTTCGAAAATTGTTTTGCAGTATCTTTGTACGTAAATATAACAGCAACAAGAGCAAACATTTCATAAATCTTTGTCATGTAAAAAATTATTATACCGAAATTTGAATTGATAAAATACTTTAGCGTCTCTAGCAATATCTTTAGTTCTCTCTGTTTAAAATTATAGTCTTATTTCGCTTTTATTATTTTCAAGGAACCGAAGTATTATTTGTTTAAATAGTAGGGAAACACAGAGCGAGAGAAATCATGTGCATTAAGTAGTATTTAAATATTATCTGACTCAAAAAAAATACTGTAAACTGTTTGAAAGTCAAAGCGGGGTGATATTATCTTAGATGTTGTGATGAATTTGTCCTTTTGCAGGAATAATTGGGAAAAGATACAAAAAAAAAAAAAAAAGGGGGGGGGGGGGGAGACATTTAAAAATTGGATGTTGTGTTTTCTCACAAAACATGACATGTAATGATTTTTGAAGAAAATGGAAAAGTTTAGAACTGCAGTGATCAATAAATTTCTAAATATATGTAAAAATATCTAGACAAAGAATTTATATGTTAGAACCGATGTTACCAACTTTTAAACACAGATACCTACTAATGCGTATGTAAAGAGAATTGAGAATTCATAACGAGAAGGAATTTATAATTAGATGGGTGGAGCTTGAGCTGCTACGAGTCGCTTGTTTGCATATTGCGTTTTTTCATGCTATCTTGCTGTCATATGGCCTGATGAAGATTGTAAGCACAAATCACATTTCTGCAAATTGTGAAAACGCATATACATTCAAGATTTTGTCGTGTACCGGCAGTGTGGGAACTGCGTTAGAATTTTCCAGTTCTGAGCATGATAATGTACCATATATTCAACTACCTTTCCAAAATCAGATAGAATAAATACAAAAATATTTTTCTATTTTCTTAACAAGAAATAAATAAGAGTACAAACTGCTTAGACGATCTTTTCTGAAATTTTTGGAAAACTGGAAAAATCAGAATTAAAACAATGTAATAAGAACTAATACTCATATCTTACAGCAAACTTTATATTTACTATTCATTTTAATTAGAATTTATACCTACAAATTTTTTGTAAGCCATTTTTAGGACTGAATATGTCATTTTCGAATAATTAAGTAAAAAGAGAAAATCTCCTTTTTAACCACTTTTTTTCATCTAGTAGCCAGAGTTTACCTTTAAGTAGAAGGAAGATTATTTATTGAAATGATTAAAGCAATAAAACTTTAACCATACTCTTTTTTTCAGATTTAATATTCTCGATTCTTAGCCTATGCTCAGATACTTCAGATTCAAAAACATTTGAAAAATTTTGGAGACGTACAGTAAGTAGTACAGGATGTTTGAGATATTAGTTGAAATGGCATATATTTAAAAAAACTGGTAACCCTGTGGTAAAAAACAACAACATTAGCTTAAAATTTTTCCAATGAAAAACGCTAAAATTATAGGTCTGTATATGGCATTTTATTATATTTTACTTCAATCTCTGTAAAATCTCTTACAAAATAAAAGGCTATTGAATATGCAGGTTCTGAAAATATGCAAAATCCCAACAGAAGCCATGCGGCCAAGAATGCAGATTCTTACGAAGCAGTCCCCTTCTCATAACATCGTGTAAAAGTTCCCCGTTAATAAATCAAAAAGACTAATCCGAGTCAAACAATCATGGTCTCGTGGATCATCATACCTTCAAGAAGATCTATTTTGATCCATCCATTCGTTAGCAAATCCATTAATTCTACATAAGAATTTTAAGACACATAGTACGTATTTTTTTTTAAGACACAGTGTTTTAGTATATGATCTGGAATTGAACTCGGAAACATCTTAATAATTTAACTAACTCGCTTTCAATCATTTAATGAGATTAAATAATAAGCAGACAGAGTCTTCTTATCTTTTTAGTTTAATCTACAGTGTTTAATTTTTTCTGTTTCCTTAAGGTATCTTGTCGAGCAGTACTTTCAATGAAAAAGTAAAATTTCCATTTTCAAGCAAAGTGCAAACTATTGTTGGATTATAACAGTTTCGGAAAAAAATGTTAAAAGTATTTTAAACAATGCGTCAATTCTTTTACAATTCATTTTGGCTTGCTTTAAGAAATTCTATATTTCTAAATTCAAATAAGCGAGAACGCGCGTTCAAATCAATTTATAGTCTTAATAAATAAATGGGGAAGGGTAAATATCCATCCCTTCTTTTCATAAGGGAATTATTTTTGAGTTAAAAAGATCTATTTTCTTTCTGATGAATATTTTCGAAAGGAAATCCCATGATGCATGAAAAAATTAACATTTATTACCATTTATACAAAAAAAGTAAATAAAAGTAATAAAATCACTTTATTTTTTTCGGTGGTTAATACTTATTTATGCACGTCATTATTAGATGTTTTAACAAAATTTAGGGGTAATAAGGTTGGTTTATAAAGCATGTATATTTTAATTTAATCTTAAATACACGCGGAAAGCAGTAGATCAATTCCTTTCCAAATTTTTTTGTGAGAAAATAAAATGGTGTAATAGAGTGTAATAATCTAAACATGAATGTTGAAGAATCACATTTTTAACTAATAATATAATAACTATAGAAATTTTGTAAATGTTTTCATCGTCATAGGTAAGTCAAATTAAATCAAATCTGAAAATATTCCATTCTAATTATTGTAATAAATCTTGAATGATGCTAAATTTAGAAAAAAATTGTACAGAAAAGAAAATATACGCAATATAACTTTTAAAAGAAATAACTAACAAATGATTAAAATTATTTTTTGCTAACGCTTTGTTTGCAAAATCATAAAACACTATTTCTATTGTCGACCTTTTGATTCGCATTTATATTGCCAATAGTGGGTAAAAATCACAAATAGTTATATTTTCGATTTAAGTAATCTGATATTTAATGAACCTCGCTCATATAACCAATTTACTGCGAAAGCCGTAAAAACTGCGCCCGAAATAAATAAAAAATCATCTTTAAAAAAAGGAAGGGGAAAAAAAAAGAAAAAAAAAAGGACCGATCTTGTACTCGGTTATAATGTTATTCATATTGTAAAATAACACGAAACATTATTCTTAAATAAAAATCGTTGCTCATATAATTATAAAAAGAAACGTAAAAAATAAAATCCGTAAAAACTGCGCTTAAAATAAAAACCATTTTGCATTAATTATTAAATTTAACACCACGTATTGTATTAAAATGTCTTTCAAACTGTAAACTAACACAAAATAGTACCTACTCTTAAATAAAAATCGTAGCACAAATAATTATAAAAAAATATAGAAAAGTAAAAAAATCGCATAAAAAGTCAAAGAATATTGCAGTATTTATAATTCTAAATTCAAAATTGTTTCTAGTTTTTTGAAATTGAAAAAGTCAATACTTAAATAAAATTCATTCATATTTATAAAGTATTCAATAAGCTTCTCAGTCAGAATGAGTACGGAAGCAAACATGAAAATTAATCATTACGAACTACGAGCTTTATTAACAATTAAGTTCGAAATTTGCATCGCATTTCGCTTGGTTAACTCTTGAAAAATTTCGTGAACAAAAACATGATAAATAATGACTTACATTTACATCATAAAAATGACATCGACAGATTATAATATCACTATCATAAAAGATGGGGGGGAAATTAGTCACAGACTTATTTAATATTTAGATGGATTTTAATTGTAAAATTTATTATTTTGAACACAAGATGGCAGCACGTGTAGATTTATTTATCTAATGTTATGAAATTGAGAGGGATAAAATTTTGTCGCGATAGTGCTACCATCTATTGACATTTAAAGAGTTATGAAAATATTTCATTAGAATTTATTTTTTTTTAGTTTGTAAAAAATCATTTCCCTAATATCATTTACTCTAGAGCATCGTTGCGATAATTTAATGATATTATAGAATATTGTAAATATTGAGGCATATCTTAAATGCACTGAGCAATACTTTTGTGCTGCTTAGGTTATATATTTAAAAATCTAACTTTATCAAAGGAGCATCTTCTTGATAATTTTAAATGCGAAGTAAACAAAAAATCTGACATTAATTTGATTCATTTTTTCAACTTGTCAGCAAATATAAAAATAAAAAGAATCTGCGATATTTTTATACTTATTTCAGCTTATATTTAAAAACATTATAACAGCATCTGAAATCTAAAGATGAAGTAAAATTTATTTGAAATAAAGCTTCGTCCAAAATATACTGTAAAACATAATTAGAATTCACAGACCTGAAAGTAGAAACCATTTATGTGTCATATTGCTCAGGTATGATTCAACAATTTATCATTTAACAATTCAGCAATTTTGTGATATATTGTTTCAAATACTCTCAGATAAAAAAACACATTTTTAAAAGCCATTTTTTATTTTATAAAAATTTAAAATTACTCATTAGCAAGAAATTAATTATTTAGATGTCAATAAATGAGTACGTAAGTCAAACTAGACAAAACACATTAGCTATTTAAAAAAAACATAAGATAAGTATGGTGCACTTCTAAAGAGAAAATTGAACGTTTCATCGAAAAATCCTTTAACCTACTTATGTTTTCTTTAAATAGGATAGTAAAAAAAAAAAAAAAGACTGTTATTACATTTTTCAATTTTTTTACTTTTATGCACTCACAAAGACAAAAACGAAATATTGTGATTTGTATTGAAAATTTCCAATTTGTTCATATCATAATCCTTTGCTTTCCAAATCAAACATTCACCAGATTTTACTTGTGATAGTGGTTTTAAATCTCTTTCCAGGCAAGTTATTTACTACTTTCGTTACCTCTATTACAGATTACATCACAAAATTATTCTAATGTTTTGCCAGGGAAGATGAGGCATTGCGCAAATAATGATATAAAACTTCCGATCTAATCGATACACCACAGTCAACAAAATTACAACAATATTTTTCTTATTTCCATTCTGCACTATTATGGGTTTTACATATTTCAATTTATTCTTTTATGCAAATGCGAATTAATTTCTTTACTCCCGTTTGAATACAGTCAGATACTTCTTTATGAAAAGAATTTTAATCTTAGTGATGTGATATTTTTGGTGACTGGCAGCAGAAACTAAGGGACCTATTATAAAAGGCATTCACAGCATTTTTGTCTTTTCTCTTTTTAATTTAAATTCAGCTTATTTATTGCCTAACTGCTATGCAGTTGGTTTCAACTTATTTCAATAACCATTAACTTCAACATATTTTCTTACTTCCATACCAAATATCGTTTTGAAAAGAGATGTTTTCACATTCACTATAATAACCGGTGAAATAAATCATTATAAATATAAAATGCTGCAAATGATTCTAATGAATCAGTTCTCATGTAATTCGCTCTTTAAAGATAGACATTTGACAAATTTTCTTACAGAAAATTTTCTTCATTTGCAGTTGCAAGTCCAGTTGTTATTGCTAAGAACAATTTTTGAAGTGGCTAAAATTTTCATATGTCTATTCAAAATCTACAGTATATGTAATTATGAAAATCATCTGGACTGTAAAGGTATCGTTAAAAATTACTAATTAATTATGGAAAATGGAAATATTATAAATTTAAATGAACAATTTGACTGCTATTATTTTTTTCTTGGTCAATGAATCACTGCATTATTTTCACATTTCTTAATTGCAATTTTGGAGTTTTAACAGATTGTTTTGAACAAAAATAAGTGTCTATAAGTTCGTTTCTCTGCTTGAAAAAGCTTTGTGAATGGAAAAGTCTGTGAAGTACCTTTCCAAAATTGTTTTTCTTTCTCTGTTCAGAATTTATTTTCATTACTTTATTGTTGCTATAGAATGCTTTTATTTTCAACAAAAGAAAAAATAATTTAACTCTAATTTTATTTTTCTCTCTTAAGAAATTTGTGAGTGGAAAATTGCAGTGAGACTATTCTTGCATCTCTATTCAGATTTTGTTTTTATTACTCTCATTTTTATATTATTGTTGTAGATGATTTTATTTTCATGCATACGTAACACCGTTAATAAAACACTAAATACAATTTCATAAAATTCCAGTGGTACCTTCCGGCATCTAAATCAAATCCAATGTATTTTTCGTCAGCCAAATTAAATTTTAATCAAATATTGTTTCATTTGCATTATACTTAGAATATGAATAGATTATTTAGACTAATTTCCTTTTCCTTTTAAGTATGTTCGTAGGGTGGCACTGCTGCCATTGTTGGAATATATATATATATAAAGCTTTTGAACTAATGATAGCTCTTTATTAATTACATTATTTATTGCAATTTTGTATCCTTTAACGAGGTTAAAATAAGTGACTAAAAAGATTAAAAAATAATAAAAATTTCTTTTTCTCATTCTTTTCTTAATCATATATTAACCTGGATCTTTATAACAATATGAGTTTTTCATTAATTACAATGACTTCGATAACATCCAGTTTATAAAAAAACTGGAATCCACAGACCCGTTTATGAATTGTCTCTACCACCCTCGACCAATTAATTTCATAATCACATTCAAATTTGCTGCTCCACTTACGAATTCTTTTCACGTATTTGCACATTTTTCTTCAAAAACTGATTGTTGTAATAGTGCATTGTTTAGACACGTTTATGTAAGTTTAAACTTCCTACGAAGGGCACTTCACATATGAGGCTGGAAAGGTTGGATCTAGCCACCTTCGTGAGCATAATAAAGGTTGTGAGGTTAGCTAATCCCTACCGATGATGGGATGTACCTCCTACGGGAGGGGTTGTATCATAACGAGTAATGGTCCTTAGGGCTCAGCCATTGTTCCAGCCAATGTTGTTGTGGCGTTCAGATTATTGAACTAACTCTGTATGCATTCGAGTGGGATGAGTGTGACTTCATTGCGGTTATGCTTAAAATTACCTGTTTATATATCTGACATATAAACACAATATTCTTCAAATAGTCCTGCCGCTATGATTTGATTTCCATGAACATCGCTTCGTTTCTTTCAGTATTATCACGGAGCCGGCCTTCTTACAATCTTCCACTACCAATAAATAAATTTAAAAAATTAGATCATGTCACCAAAAATTAAAAACAAATATAATCTCAAGAATGAATTTAAATCAAACAGAAGTATAAATTTGACTTAAAATATCTTTTTCGCACATTTTAATAAAAAAGACATTAGAGAATTTGAGAGCAAAAGGTGTAGTGAGTTTTCATAGTTTCATTATTGTTCTAGACGATCTCATTTCTCACAGTTAAATAAAGTTGAATTAAAAGTAAACAAGGATATAAACTCGATATAAAATATTGATTATGCATTATTTGATAAAAATGCATTGTAGAATCTGAAGTCAGAATGTGAAGAGAGTTTTCACCAATACAGTTTTGTTCTGGGCGACCCCATGGTACACACCTAAATAAAAATATAAATTTTATTTAAAATATCTTTTTTTGCAAATTATAATAGAACAGACTATACAAAGTCTGAAAGCAGAAAGTGTAGGGATTTTTCACCTCTACAGTATTATTCTAAGCGACTCCCTGACCAACAATTAAGTACAGATCAATTAAAAATAAACAAAGATGTGTTTCGATTTAAGATATCTATAAATTTGATAGAAGAAATAGAAGTGAGTTTTCACCAATACATTATTATACCAGACGGCGCTATCACCCATAGTTAATAGAAAAAAAAAAGGCTTAAATGTATTAGATATTTTTCTTAAGTTTTATTGCTTATTAAAAGATTCATGTCACTAATCTTAATCAACCTACGCATTTCGTTTGGAATTCGAAGTATAATGTCCTAACCAATTCATTTAAACACTGAAAGATACATTTTATGATCTCTTTTACTTTTGCAATTAACAACGAATAAAATGTAACAAAAATGAACAAATCAAGAGAAGGCTATCAAAATTTAAAATTGGCCCAAACTGAAACTGAGATAGGTTTTATGATTCTGAAAATTATTTTATGGGTTTTCATTCTATACATAATAGTGATAGGGGTAATCTTCATATTTTAGCCCCGGGATGTTCGTCATTATTATTTTTAAAATACCTTTGCTTTATAGATCGCGAATGAAAAAAAATGTATATATATATATATATATATACATAAAAATCTATTGCTGATTTTTATTGATGTTGAAATGGAATCAGTTCGGCATATCTAAGTCATAAATGCATAGCTGTGTGGATTATCTTCTTCACATGTAGGCCGTTGAAAGAAAGGGGGAGAATATATATGTAATAATTTATTGCATCAATTAAAGAAGTTGAATATTTCAGTAATATTCTTCCGATTTCGTGTTCAGTGAGGAATTCTATATCCACTTATTAAAACTTTCGCTAAATGGTTTTAAGTTTAAAGGTCTAGCTGCAAAAATTGACAAAATTTTCAGTTTGAATGTAATATTTACTACAGTTAAAAAATTTCAAAGAAATAAATAGAGAGGAAATTGATAGTTATTTACGATTAGGGAAAAATAACACCATTGTCCAAAAATCAAAGAGTAATCCGAAAATTCTAATTTTAGTTTACAAAAATAAAATGTGAATGAACAGAAGTAACTCATATTATTACCATTAAATGGCAAATGGGTTTCACTTATTGGTTGATGAATATGCAAATCTTTGGAACTACGTGAGAGGACTGTAAGCTACTCTAGAAGATAATAAGTAAAGTAGGACAATGTATAAAAAAATAATTTATGCGTTATGCCCTTAATTTTTTCTCTTGTTCTATCATGATATGAATTGAATAGCACATGTAGACGATTTTGCCTGCGTTGCAAATTAGAAGATCGTTTAATTAGAGATGTTGCATGTTAGTTTAGAATTGCTAAAACTGTTGGTGCATGATTGTGAAAAACTTTATGAAATCGGATAGATGTTATAATTTTGGTTTACCAGTCAAAATTTCTCCAAATAAAAATCGTTCTATAGGGATAATAGGTAAAAGAAACCGCCGGATAACTGCAGTCAAAGTTGTGAGGGACTCCAATGCCATTCCAATGGTGAGCAGAGATTAAACTGTATTGTTTGTTTACCTGTAAACTAATTAGCTGCGCTCTGTTGAGTATTTCTAAGAAAAAGAAGTGGCTATGAAGCCATCAGGTGGACTCAACAACAGAGACGAAATATTTTATTTATATATGAAAGCAGATTTTATTTATCTTTCGATTCAAGGCGCCAGATTATTTAGCGTGACTTCAGAAATGCCTTTCAGTCTCTTAACATTTCAGGGATTTTTTTTTAAATTTTTTTTTTTATTCTTTTAGCGGAGTATGGTGTTTGTGAAATCATATCATAAATAAGATGAAATCATATTTATTTAAAACAGTAAAAAAAGGGAAATGTGAAAAGGCACTCTAAATCATAACAAGATTTAAATGAATGGATAAAACTTGAATGTGAACATGAGGTGTTTTACCAATTTTATAATCGCGCAAATTTTTCCTGAATTTTGGTAATTTTTAAAAGTATTTTTTTTTTCTAATTTCCAATAATCGATGGCATTGTTTCCTTGCAATTCAAATCATTTTTATTGTTTTATCAAATATTTAATCTCTTGATTTTCTTTCACTGTTGAAAGCTAAAGAAGAAGGGTTCTTCTTAATATCTGCGTAACTTACAAATTGAATTAGAAAGTGAAGTTACAATACCACCAAAGTTATAAGTTAGATGAACTAGACATTTGCTTTTCGAATTGCATTATGATGTCGTAGGACAATCATCTAATACAGAATGGTTCATGTACACAATGGACAAAACATATATAAGACTATAAGACAATTAAAATGACATAACTTTAAGCCTGACAGTTTGATATATATATATATATACACACACACACACACACATATATATATATATATATATATACA
>JAPMOR010015631.1:409136-422120 GCA_026543865.1 Argiope aurantia
AAAAAAAAATAAAAAAATCCCAGATAAGTAGTCCTTATTCAAGTCATACTAATTGCTTGTTTTCTCATTAGATGGCATCTATTTCGGGAATGTGATGTCCTTCTGTCTCAAATATGTGGAATTTTTTTTACCCAGTTACTGCATCTTAGAATCATTTAATTTCAATTTATATGTTTGAAAACCGAACATCATTTCTCATATGACGAATTTGGACAACAGTTGCAGTGAATTATTTAAAATATTATGCACTTAAAAAGGGAAGAAAAAAAAAAAAAAAAAGGTGAATTCGAGTGCTCTCGAGATCTTTTTGTAAAAAAAATGTCTATATTTTGAAAGCATCGAGAAGTAGTTGATTTAAAAAAAATAAAACCTCATCATTTCAAATCCAAAATTTTAAAATACAGTACAGTATTAATACATGAGTAAAATAAATGAAATGAGTTGTTATAAGTTGTTGAGTTGTTAATGACATTAAAATTGAATCATAAATATTATGAATGATTGTTGATAATGAGTTGTTTGCTCAATGATAATAAATAATTAATGAGCATCAAAATACGATAATCAATTCATTTCCAACTTTTCAGAACATATAAAAAATTATAGTGCGCAGATAGGATTCTTTAAAGTGATACATTATACTATACTCGTTACAAAAGCTTGATCGCTGGATTCCGTTTAAAAATTTTGTCATAAAGCAATGTCACAAAGGAATCGCACACGTCAAAATCTAATTGGTAAACGAAATTCTTATTAAATAATCACCGTTTAAGTAGGGCAAGTTGGTTTATGACATCAACCCTCCTTCAAGTTCTTCCTTGATTTATGACATAGCTTTTCTCTTCTTCGCAAAAATATCAAAAGTGCCCGAGGATTCGAGGAGATTTATTGCAACACTACGCATGAGGTTTTCACATGTTACTAAGCTTCAGACATTTTTTATAGCATCTATTCGCGTTTATATACTCGGAGTGAATTATATTCTATCGAAAACATTGGACCACATCCGGAGAAGTGAGGGAACAAATTTGGAGAAAAAATGAGGTCAAAATTAACCTTTGAAGAGTTTTCTAAGGGGGAGGGATCCCCCGTGCTGTCGTCGATGCAGATGATACACTTTCGATGATTACAGCGCCGGAGAGGGGGTCCATCTGAAAGAGAAGATTCTTTTTTAAAAGTTTCTAATGTTTTAGCTGAGCAGAAAAAAAAGTAAAAGGGAGTGAGCTTCTGGCATATATTTCACTATATGATTTTTTCAGTGTTTACTTTCATTACACCATCACTCTTAAATGGTAATTTAATAGGCGAAATATGTCAAAATATTTTAATTATGAAGAACAGCAGCATAGATAAGCTACATCTGCTTTCAAATTGTAGCTTATGATATGTGACTGTTGTATATTATTACAAAATGTTACATGTCGCCAGTAGATTTAGCATTTATATCAAAATGTCCTTTTCTTTCCATGCACGGTTTTTGACTAATGGCATTTTGATACAACAGTGCATCTTGCGATTCACTACAAAACTTACAAAATACAGCTACATTTAAGGTGTAAATATCTTATATGAGATTTCGTTCGCTCTAGTTTTGTTGCAATTTTGAGTACTCACATACATGAAGAGATAGACATAGATGTCACCCAAATTTTGATAAAATTCCAAAAATTCGAAGTTAAGATTTTACACCAAATTTTACTTGACTATATATATGTTTTTGAGTTATTGTGTTAACATACGTACCGACAGATATACATGATTAAAAAAATGTTACAGGATTTTTCTGAAAAAAATCTGAAAAAATTCAAAACAAGAAGATTTAAAACAGTGATTTCGTCAAAATATCGATATTTAAGTTTTTTCCGTCTACAATAATTTCTCTTCGAAATGAATATTTTTTAGAGCAAGGCTTCTGTAGTTTTTCCCATTCGGACCCATATTTTGGTAGAATACAAAACACACTGCGATTCTATTTATGAAACACAAATGACGAATTTTAGTATATAAATGTGCACATGTGTAAAAAATGGAGTATTAGTTAATGATAAATAAAAAATAAATACATTTAAATATATTTATTAATAATATTTTTATAAAAAGTTTTAGTTCAATAAGATGCATGGATTTATTTTTGCTTTGTTACATTAAAAAAGTTGATTGAAGTTCTAATTGGCAAAGTCTTTTTGAAATATGGAGACATATTCATGAGTCTCTTCTTGGGACTCATGAATATGTCTCCATGTTTAAGAAATGCTAAAGAGCTTATTAACTAAATAAATAAATGTAAACGAAATAAAAATCACTTCATTAACATAAGAATACTGGTAATGCAAGAACAATAATCCCCGCATGTATGCAAGAAGAAAATAGCAAGACTTTCGAATAATTATAAAATAAGTAACAAAAGGATTTTGGAAAATGCCTAATTCAAATAATATCAAAAAGAATAATCAAGTTTTGACAAACTATATTTAAAATTAAAGATAGTTTGCTACATATTTTCAAATTTAATTCAGCATAATTAAAAACTAATTAATTAAAAAATAATTCATTGAAATAACTCATATCTTTTAATAACTTGCTGTAAATTATTTAAATAAGGTTTGTGATCTATAAACAAATAGATTTTAAAGAGATGAAATTTTGAAGATAGTACTTACTTTCACGGATTTTTCAGATTATCATGAAATTTCGAAACTCGTAATTAACACAAAATCCTTACGTCGAAAAGGTCAGTATAAATTTAGTGATGCATCTTCATGTAAAACATATTTTTATAAACACTTTTATTTACTTTTATTTTTGCCATGTTTGTAATTTAGTAATAAATGTTTTACTCTTATCTTGATTGCAAGCGTTTTGAAATTTTGTGCTTTTGTGACAATCTTTGCTGACGACGCAGTAATGTAGCATTTTTAGAAAGTAATAATCAATTAATCGATTCATTTAATTAAGTTTTCATTACTATTGTTGACGTCAACTGATAGAGAATTAGAAAAAAAATGATTTCAAAAGTTCATAATAATTATAATAATGAGTTATAAATTAATGATTAAAATATAGAAAATGATCTAAATAAAAAATCTAATTTTTAATACCTGAAATAATTGTGTTTTTAAAAACTGCTTTTATTGAATATATTTTCGAGTTACATTGTCTTTGCCTTATGAATTTACATATTTTAAAGCTATTCAAAATTATTTAAAAAATTTATTGCCTTTCTTATATATGACATTAGGAGGAGAAACTGTGACAGTGACTGCGGTACAGATAATTTTTCTAGTCATTTTATAAAATATTTCTTTTTCGGCAATGTAATCATTTCGACAAAAATATTTCTTTTTAATGTCTGGAAGTAAATACGAATTTTCTTTTTTTAATGTAGCTCGTCAGTTTTTGGTAAATCAAAAATTATGTGATCCCAGTTGTATAGAAAGGTAATAATAGTGTCTTCGGAGAATTTATATGTTATACTAAACCGCCGAAACTATAAGACGTTAGTTCAAGAAATAGGTAATTTCATACAAGTTCTAAAAGAGTGATATAAAATTTCTTTCTAAAAATATAAAGACAACAATATCAAAATGGTGGAAATAATAATATTTACTATTTTAAATTCCAATAGTTTTTTTTAATATTTTTTTCTATTCGAAATATAGAAAAAATATAATAACCGTCAAAATTTCGAACAGATGTTGAAAAATATCCACATTTCAAATCTTCTTGAGTCTGAAAAACATATTTTTGGCATTATGCTTATCTATTTGTGGACACAACAATTTAAAAATGCTTTGAGCTAGATAACTGAAATGAGATACATAAACTTTCGTTGACGAAATTTGTTGATTTGAATTTTGAAAAGATTAATCTGTTCAAATCGGCTACTCAGAAAAAAGTTAACACGATACCTACAAAGAGCAAAAAGCTAGGCAGATACACAGGCTTAACATCTAAAGTATAAATTCTAATCAAAGTTTGGACAAAATCTGTCAAAGGGTTGACAGACTGTCTGTCTATACTTTCGCATGCATGTCAATGCAATAACTCATAAACGTAAATCAATGAAATGCAGTTTGGTATTTTATGACTTCAATTGTCACCATGTGTAAAATTTTGGGTTGAATCGGTTGGCAAAAATATGTCTAAAATACGATAGTTGCAGTAAAAATGCTACATTAGCGCCAGAGATCTATTAGATGTAATTAATATTCGCCAGTACCATTCAAGGTATACGCGGTCTTACCCAGGGTCCACCATTTTATGCGAGTAAAGACGAATAAGACCTTTATTGGAAAGTATACAGGAGTTTTTTACTGGTTTTGTTCTGGAATGGAAATCGAACTATCGAAACTACCATCGAAGCTATCAGGTTCCACATTATTAGTAGACGTGAACTTTACATAGTGAGCAATTTGTAGGTACAAAGACAACTGAAAAATTGACGGGTGTACCATAGCGTACGCATTAAAGACATCTTAAAAATTTGGCTGCGAAACAGAAATAAGATTGCTGCTCTTTAAAATAACCATTTCTGAAAAAAAAAAGTGTTACGGACAATGTGATCAATCAGTAAATATTAATATTAGCCAAACTTTTAACTAGGTTATTATTAATAATAACCAATTCATCACTGTAAAATTGTGCTCAATCTGATCAAGCATCCGATTACTTTCGCATTTTTTTGAATTTCTTCACATAGGTTGACTGAAGCGCCTTTGAATTTCGACCATGTAAAAAATGTGCATTAACTTACATTTTGTAGTAATGTTTAGTCGTGGCTGATATTGGGCATCGATCAGAAATTAATAAAGAAGAAGTGATTGGGGGTCAACCCATTTCGCAGAAAGCTGATAATAATTTGAAACTTTCATCAGTGTTTTTTTGTTTTTGTTGTGGACAATACTTGCACACATTTTTGTAAAAATAGCGCATACATTCAGGAAAACATAAAGGATTTATTAAAAAATCCCAAGTTTTTTTTGCGTACAGTTTTTTTGTTTATATCATGTACTGCTTTCATTCAAATTATACGAAATTCGTAGAAAACATGGCAATTCGCTATCAATATATTAAAATTGAAAATAAATGCCTTGAATATCTTAGGAAATATGAGGATTTGTAGTAAATAATTTTTAATCGTGCATCTGGGAAACATATTTTTTACCATAATTTCAAAACTAGATATTTAGTGTAGTTTTTATATAATTTATATAAAATCTCCGGGTTGAATAACGTAAAGATACTGACATTGCAAAGAAATTAATTTCAGTTATATCTATGAGACGATAAATGATAAGGCATTTTAAAAAAATTAATATATTGTAACAATTAATCTTAGAGTAGTAGAACTGAAATGTGCAAATGTCAGAAATATATTACCCTTTACAAAAATATGCATACCCTTGCGAACTTATAAATTCAGTATCTAATCAAAATCGAGGCAAATTGTACATCAAGCCATAAATATTTGGATCCTTTTGATTAGATAATATATTTGATCTTTAAGAATTAAAGATTTTGTAAATATCAGCGTTAAGCATATATGTCTTGACATGTTCAATCGTTAAATTTAAACAACATTGGGGAAAGGAATTTCAAAGCGTTCCACAAAATAGACAATATATAAATTAATTAAAAATGTCTTAGAATATATTTTTTAATTAAGAATATAATATTTTTTTTAGAATTTAGATTATGAAATAAAATTTTTAGCTACTTAGTTCATTTATTATTACATGATAAGCAAATGCTAAAAATGAATACCCCCCACCCACCCACTATTTAAAAAAATACCTTCCTCTGAAAAAAAGTATGAAAAATAATTTTTATGACTCAGACTAGATTAGGAACTTTAAAAAGAGAAAACAAACCAATTTGTTTCCCACTCCAATCCTTCAGATTCGAATTTCCAAATTTATGAGTAGAGTACATTAATTTTCTGGCTTTTCAGAGAGCATTTTCAAAATATGCAGGTAAAATAATAATAATAAAAAAAACATTTAAATTTAAAATATTTCAATGGAATTCAATAAATAATCTTTTAGATTTCAGTTAACAAAAATTTAATTAACAAAAGTGTTAAAATACTTTTTTGTTTATTATTAACTAACCTCCGTATCCGCGGCTAAGCCTGTGTCAGTTTGTTCTATGAAATAGTAATAAATCTGTAAAAAAAAAAAAAGCTAAACACATATACTTGTAAGGCGTAGATAAAACATCTAGGTCATGCATAAAAAATGGAATTGATGAAAATTATGCTTGAATTGATTTTGAAAAATTGATTAAAAGTCAAAGAAAATCTGTAAGGTAATGAAAATGAGGTCATTATGAAGTTAATTTTTTGAATTTCAATATGGTGTAAAAATGTCCGCTGAATTATTCAGAAGATATGAGGAGAACCCTAAAATCTCTTAAACCCTGTTTCACACCCTTTAGAAGGGCACAGAAACTTTTCACTGGTTCATTTAATCTTTCTATGTGCTAAAAAACACGAGTGCTAAATTTCGTTTCAATCCGTCAAGGGATGTGTAATTGTATTAAGGTTCAAACAAACAAGCAAACGGACATTGAGTTATAAATATATAAATTAATATTTCATTAATATTTTCCCCAAGTTATTTCTGCAATTGACACACAAAAAATTCGTTGAAATTTAGAATATAACCTCAGTCGAAAAGTGATCGCGAAAGTAAACAGTTTTAAAGAAAACAAGTATGAAGATGAGTCGTTTTCCTGGATAACAGTGATTTTACATTTTTGATAATTTTATTTCATCTTATAAAAACTATTTCAAAAAGCCAACCTGATTTAGAACATTTCAAACAAAATTCTGATTAACATAGTTAACTAAATTTCTTTTCGTTCCCGGGTTATTTGTGCTATTGAATCGAAGAGAAAAAATATTCCCATTCAGATTTGCAGCGAGGAATATAACAATAGAAGGAAAGCAAAAAAGTTTAAAGCAAAACCCAAGATTCACAAAGTAGGAAAAATCTACTTTTCTCCTAATGATGAAATGCTTTTTTAATTAATCATTGTTATCGAGTAAAAAATTACGGAGTTTACTTTTACAAAATTGTAACTAACGCTTGAAAAAATTGTTTTATGAAGTGACTTAATTTCATTAATTAATTATCGCTATTTCAAAAACAATTGCAAAGCTGCATTTACAAAATTGCATCTAACGTAAAAAAGTGCTTAAATGGGAATGTTGTACATACAGAAAGAAAATTGCCAATTAGTCAAAATTATATTGCTAATAAATTTGAATTGTAATTCATTTGGAATGGAAAGAGCAAGGAGATTTTAGTAAATAAATAAAATGGGAATGATCTACTAAAGTGATAAAATGAAATCTTCTCAGAAGCGGATGGTAAGGGAAAGAACTTCATTCACTGTTTTGAAAAATGGCGTCTTAAATCATTACAGATTGATAGGGGGCGCTCTTAAGTTACTGTCATCATTTTATTTACTTTACTTTTTCCGCAAATGAGCAGTAAATTATAAATCTTATGATGCCCAAACACAAAGTGAATTATGTCCCAAATGTTTTTCGCCTACCAGCAGAGGTTTAAATTACAGAGTAGCGACGCCTCAAAAACTTGCCTTCTCATCATTTAGGTATCAATAACTCCTTTTAAAATGTTGGCAATATTTTCTCAGATAACAGATTTTGACGGGATGTCTCGATTACTAACTTGATTGGTTCATCAAATCGTTCACAGATTCCTAAGTCCTAGCTCGTGTTCGAAATCGCCTTGGCCTAATAATTAACCAATAAATCATGTTAACTCTGGTGCAGGTATCTTGATAAAGATATACCATTCTTTTTTGAGGTGCAAGTTGCCGTTCCGTTCCACCAATTAGCAGGAAAGAGGGAAACCACTCCCACTCAAGTGCTCATCCTAGCCGAACGGCAGTCTATCAAACATGATGCCAGCTTGATTCAAGGCATTGCTTGCACCAAGGCAGAGTTGGCCATTCTTCAATGATTTTCCCTCACCCTGAAGGGGGTTTATTATATAGAAGAGGAGTCGCTCATTCCTTTTCTTAACTGCCAGGAACTAGAGTTTGACAAATGTTGCGGTAACCTTTTTACTTCATACCATTGACGGAAATGTGGCAATATTTCTTTTGATAAGTTGGCTTCTTTGAAGATCGAAAGGGAAATAATGATTTTTTAAACCAATTGGTACTTGCATCAAGTGATTAATTTTGGAACTGATGTTACGGTAAGTAAAATTTCAACCCAGCTTCCAATATGTCGTTTCAATTGATTTTATTTCTAAGAAGTTGCATTGTTATTATTTATTATTTTATTTAAATATTAATTCTCTTTATAAAAAACACGTTTGTGGAATTTTCTTTGCCTTCCTTAAAACCAGTATGAAAAAATTGTCGAAATAAAAATTGGAGATTTACACGAAGGTTAAGCGAAAACATGCACAATCTGTTAACTCTTTTCTATTAAGATCTTGATTTGACGATTTAATATTTCTGGCCAAGAAAATAATAATGTAACCTTTTATTAAACAGAACTGTTTCAAGCCATATAGATAACCTCAAACTTTTGTTAATTGTTGAATTTTAACTGAAACCTCTCATCATAATAATAGATTTTTTAAAATTTTATTTTAATTAAGTTCGTTAAATTTAAGAAGGAAAGTGAAAATTCACCAGAGCAGGAGGAGAAAAGAAATATCTCGGAGTTGAAAGCCCAGCAAGAAAAACTGCCGTAACTCTACGGTCCTCAGTTTATTTTTGAATATGTTGTATTTATCCAAATACAGTACTAATAGCAAAAGGTAAGATTCCAGAAGAGAGTTCTAACAATAACACTATTACAGGTTTTTAATTTTACTACAATCTCTGCTTCAATTTTTTTTATATATATTACCCGTTTCAGTTTATTTACGCTTGGGAAATACTGGAAGTTTCTGGGCTTTTAGTTGGAAATGGGAAATATTTAACAAGATAATTTTTTTTCTCTGTTGTGATTTCTTAATTGGAAATTTTTCAGCAAAAATCTACTCTTAATCTTTCAGTATTTCGAATTTATCTTTCACATCCATTTGAATCACGCTCCCCTTCCAATATTTTTTAAAATTCTAAATAAATAGCAACAAAATACTTTTTGAGTTATTTATTGTATATATAAAGAATATATAAGAGTTAGTTATCAAAATGCCCTTTGAGCTATTTAGGGTGCTATTCAATATTGGTATAAACAGAATGCTTATTTTCTCATTTTGGATTCAATAATTATATTTTACTTTTTTTTTTCTTCGTGCCCCTTTCACACACCCGCTTAATGGGGTTCTTTCTAAGGTTTAGGATCTCTAAAGCGGGGAGATAAATATTTATAATATACTTATATAAAGCAACAACTATCACATTCCCAACAACAGTTTGGAAATCCTCATGAAATGGCAATCTAAAAGAGAGCAGATTTTTATGAATATATAACGGCGATATTTTTTAAATTTATTATTTCGATGCTATTAATAATAAATAGTTGACAATGAGGAAATACTATTGTCTGTTGAAAAATTTTACTTTTATTAGATTACCTTCTTTTAACGTTTTAAAATTATTTAACCCTTTATTTATCGACGGTACTGTTTAAATCCGGCTGATTTATCCGTAATATGATTATTTTTTTCTAACAATATTTAAAAGAATACGAAGAGAGTATTTCCAATAGAAAGAAGTAGATATTAACTAAAAACATCATTTAAATTCTTTTAATTATTAATTAAATTAATTGAGTTATTTAAATTCATTAAAATTTTTTTTTCTTTTTTCCTGGGTTTATTCTGTACCAAAACTTAATTAATGGTTTAAAAATAATTTGAAAAACTGATGGTAAAATAATTCGGTAACTAAAGGGTTAATGAAGTTAACAGCATTTTAAAGTTTTAATATATTTTTATTCATAAAAGCATAACTTTCATTCACAGTTATTTGCCTCAATTCATTTTATACTACACTTTAACATTATAATGCGGGCAAGCAATACATTAAAACGCTTATTCCAAAAAAATACATTCGGTATTCCTAAATAATATAAAATTAATTCAGCGGATTGTTTTAAAGAGTTTAACATAATTATTTACTTTTATGCATTGTAATTTTAATTCCTTTCAAGAATACATTGATTTCATTTTCTTGTTTTTGTTTCATGGAAGATTTAAAATAACATGAAAAATTTTAATTACTGACAATTATTATTAAAGCATCAATTCTTTGAATGTTTCATAGTCATTGTTTGTTAACAATTTTACATACCTCTTCATTATCAGCAAACAATGAGTTTTTTGTGGGGGGTGGGGGGTGGAGGAGGAAATTCCATGTTTTCCTTTAAATTATTTTTTTGGTTTGCTAAGATTTAATAGTTTCAATAGTAATCAATAGCTTTCTTTTTATGGTCATTTCAAAGTAGAACTTAAATTATAAAGTCTCTGTGTTTTTTTTTTGGTTATTATTTCTCGATTACAATATTACAATTAAGTTAAAAAGACTTTTCTCGAAACTATATGTTCAGGTATATTTAAGAAATTAGATCAATACTGCTTTAATCAATAATAAAATAAAATGAATGGAGTTTAATAATTATTGAGGAAATTCCGCAAAAGTAAAAAATAAAAGTAAAACACTGCAAAAGTAAAAATATTTTCTTCTTTCTAAATGTACACGTTTTCTTCTTTTAAAATGTTCACGAACCATTTTTCTGCCTCAGTGAAGAGATTTTGTGCGAGAGTCTCAGTGAAGAGAGTCTCGCAATTATTCACTTTTATTGCGCGCTTATTTTTCATCTTCGAGATCTCATAGATATAGAAAAAAATTACTATTCTGTGTTTAAATGAATGTTTGAAAATAAGAATATGTCAGGACACAGAGTTTTTTTTTTTTTTTTGTCATAAGATCATGAATTTAAAACTCTATTCCATCAAAAATCAGCTACACATTAGATTTAAGTTTGCTATTAGTCTTCATTAAGTATAACACAAAACACATGGTTCATGACACAACAGTGCTGTCCAGTTCCACCTCAGACGTTCAGTGTTACAAGCTCCTTCTGGAATATTTCTCACAGATTCAGAGCCTTTTGTTAATTCAACAAATCAAATCAAGCAATCAATAGTTTTGCAATTCCTTACTACTTTAGGGTAAGTGTTCCTTCTGGTCATCTATAAATGTAACTGCTGAGGCGTGGCGAATTATGACGTTTAGTAATGAAATGTCGCTTCCAGCAAAACAGTTAATTTCATATAATTTTGCAACCTAAAGATTTATGGGAGCATTTAGACTTTATGGGAGTTTTAGTAAGAGTAATTTTATCAATCAGAAGCTTTTCATCAGATCAACTGCTTCTTTCTAGAGAAAAATACACTATCAAATAATAATGTAAGATTCTATTAAATGATACGATTACGAAATATATTTATTCTGATTGTGCTCAGAGTTATTGGATTAGAGATTACGCCTTAATCAGTAATCCCCATCTTAATAACTACTGCTCTTGCGCAAGTTGAATGCATGAAGTGTGAAGAGGAGAAATTTTTATTCTGCAGCATCTTTCTCCATTGCGTCAAAATCCAACTGGCTTCTTTTTCTCTCTGTAGAAAGAGGAAGGATTTCAATAGTCCTTTTTTTTTTTTTAAATCTAAAGGGAGAAATCACGAAACAGCAATTTTGAGCGATTATTCAATTTTTCACTCACATCCAATCCACTTGATTATACGCTTTTCATGTCAAGCTTTACTTTCAATCATTTTAAATCCGTTTCTTGTTACCTATAATAATATGTAACGGCGATTGGCATTATGAAATAAGCCTTAATTCGATTACCTTTCTTTCTTTCCCTCCGATCAATGCGGTAGCCTGACGAAAATCCAGATTAATAATAGATTCCAGCTATTAGAATGTTTTAATCCATAGATAGCATTATATAATATCTTCCTTAGAAATATTATTATAAAAATGTTGAACAATTTGTTGTAATTTGATTATTCAAAAATTATGAGAAAAAAGAAAAGAATCAAGCAACTGTTAAGGGTGAAAAATTTACACACGAAACATAATTTCCAAAAATTGCATTTAACTAGTGCCCGTGTTTTCCAATGCAACATATAGGCCTGCTTTAACTAACAATGCTTTAATAATTTGCAGTATTTTTCTGTTTATTTTTATTTCTGAGAAAGAAAGAATTAAGCAATTGCTAAGGGTGGACGATTTGCACACGAAACATAATTTCAAAAATGGAATTTAACCTTGTACCCTCGTTTCCAATCCAATAAATAGGTTTGTTTAACTAACAGTGCTTTAATAATTTGTAGTAGTTGTCCTTTTATTTTTATTTATCCATTTTTCTATATTTGGTGGACATGTCTGTAATGGTTCATGGATTGATTTTTTTTGCTATATTAATGCCTTGTTATTTCATGGTTCAAAGAGCTTGTTTGAGACCACTTTCTAAAAATTACCCAAAAGGAAAAAAGTATTAATGTGTTTCTTTCATTTTATAAAGCAAATATAACTGGGAGCGAAAATAAATAATATGATCTGACGTCATTTTATCCTTAAAACTTAGTACTCTTTAAGATTTTTTGGCACATTTCTCAATTTCATATTTGGATTCATTTGCTTAGGTACATTAATGCTTTACTAATTCATAATCTAAAGAACTAATAAGAGACTTTTTTATGAAATTCACTGATGAAGTAAAGGAAAAAGATAGGAGGGGATATTGAAAGACAAAGCATTATTGAGTCTCTTTCTTTCTTTTTAATGTCAAATATGACTGCATTGCAGACGAAAAAGAATAGTATACTGTGGTGTCATTCCTTCTTACTGTGCGATTGATGGCACACCAACGATACTTGGTCAATTAGATTAGAATGGGTCATGGTTAAGAAGAGTGAATTGGAGGAAGAAGGTTTTGGGTTCTATTTTTGGATTGCGCACTTAACCAGCTGTATATAT
>JAPMOR010015631.1:432065-456829 GCA_026543865.1 Argiope aurantia
TGAAAAGATGCAGACTGATACTTTTATTCACATAAATGTAATTTTTACTTTATCAATTCGAAATATTTATTGAGTCGAAATAATTTGACTAAGAAAGCATTTACAACGTTATTGGTCCTTTTAATGCACAACTAGCCTTTGTGGGCTATCAGTTGTTCACAAACTTTATTCATAGCATTAAGTTAGCCATCTAAACCAATTTCTATTGGATTGTATCTTAATTATAATGAATTATGTCTTCTAGAAAGTATTATTTTAAATTATAATACGATAAATGTGGAACAACTGATTCGTTTGCTATGCTTGCAAAATGATGATCGGCAAATTTGTTGAGACAGATGATTCTGCCAAAGTTTTAACTTGCGTTACCTATTCGTACGGTTAACAGCAAGCAACCATCTATGGTGTATGAACTTTCGGTCATGGACTTTCACAAAAAATAAAAATTGGCGAAACCTTTTGCGTGGTTGAGGTTGGAAGATTTTGTAATGGTTTTCACCCTTAGGGGAACAGAAAGTGAAGAAATGTTGTGATTTCTCTGGAAAGGTAAGGGACAAGCGATCATTGATGACGTATCTTCGGGTCATCATTTAAATTAAAAATGTCAAAATCGGATCTGTGGTTGGATCTGGACGTATGGTTCTTTGGTATTGCCAATTATTTTAAATGCATTGATATTGTAGAATAGTTTTCATTGTCAATTGTTCAGTAAGCCATAAAATATTATTGAAAATCTTTTTCCAAGATGCATAGATTTCAAATCAAGAGCTTCATTGCTATTAACATTGATGAGATCTTGTTTTTATCTTAAAATTTATACAGCCATTTGTCAGCTGAAAATTGGCTGTGATCAATATAAGAGCAATCAATATTTTCAGAGCAATCACATCAAAAGCTTGAGATTGATCCTATAAATAAGAAAATTTATCAAATCTTGTTGCCAATAGGAGCTTAATAATAAGGAATTTATTTATTGTATATACACGAAGTAAATGACATTATCACATTCACACGCTTGATTGGGAAATAAGAAAATAAAGATGAGCAGAATCTTGCTGCAAATACTGAATTTTTCCCAATCTGTATAAATTTCAACTTTTTAAAATTAAGTACTTATAATATAATGTTGAATTTTTTTAAAGTACATTCAATTTATAAAATATAAATTTTAAACTTCATGTTGCTTTAGAACTCAGTGGTGTATATTTAGATATTATAATCTCTATATATAACACAAATCGAATTTTAAGAAACAGAGAAATAAGAATGACGTTCATAACAAGTATTTTTTTTTTTCAATTCAGCCTCACAAGTAACTCATTAAAATATTACTATGGGGGTGTTGTAGAATTTATTATTTTAGTATAGATTATTTCATATAATAAACTAATCTGTATTTTGCTGATCAGCTTGATGAATTTAAAGGAACTGAAACATTCTATAAAACGATTCTCGTACAAATTTGAACTGTAAATGAATCAGCCAAATTCAAGCAAAAATTATTTGCAAATTAAAATATATTAATCATATTTTAATTAAACTATTTATATTATACTTATTTAATTAAATTCTTTTTAATTAATTTAATAACATTTCATAAATATATCAAAACATATAGAAAAAATGCTATTTTTTGTTATAAAAACGCACAAATATTTGTATCTTAATGTATTCAATTATCGGCAAATACAAACCTCAAAACGGTGCGCTCGGAAGAAACAATTCCAAATAAAAACATTCCAGAGTTAACATAATATGTGAATAAAAGTTTAATTATAACAGTGAATTTATTTTCATTTTAATGCACTTAAAATGCACATTAAAATATATTGAATATCTAATGATTTTAAATATACAAGATTTTTTTCATTAGAAATAGCGTTAAGAAAATATTATTCCAAAATAAAAATAAAAATAAATTTCATAAATGCAACACTCATTCATATTGTTGTATAAAATTTTGCATCTATGCAATGAAAATAATGTTATGGAGGCGTACTTAAATTTGAGAAACGCTTGTTTTGTAAAAACACAAGGAATTACATTTTTTATAGTAATAGTTTTTTCTTGGTATTTTTTTACTTTCTCATACACGAAATATGCAAAAAGAAAATATCGTAATCGTCAAAAAATTCAAACTTGAGATTTTGACATATCGTCACGTTTCAGATCTCCTTGAGTCCGAAGAACAAGTTTTTGGAATTATGACTGTCTTTCTGCGAACATGATCACTCAAAAGTGCTTTGAGCTAGACGAATGAAATTCGGCATATGGTATCTACTCCAAATTTGTAGACATCTATCAAATTTTGAACGAAATACATTCAGAAGAAGTCTGTCTGTCTGGCTGTTTGAATATAAGTTAACAGGATAACAACAAAACCAAGAGGGCCATATGTATAAAATTTATTACATGTATGTAACAATCAAAATGTAGATATGTGCCATATTTGGAACAAAATACATCAAGGGGTTGATTGTTTATCGGACAGTACTTTTGCTTGTATGTGAATGCGATAGTTCAAAAATGCAATTACTTATATAAATGAAAGTTGGTATGTAGTCTTGTGACTACAATTGTGCTAAATATCAAAGTTTTGTTTTAATTTGTTGGTAAAAAGATGCCCAAAATGCAAATTCGATTTCGGGGGAATTATACCAATAAATAAAATACATTCAATCCAATAAATAGTACACATTTCCAAATTTGGTGAAGTATATTAATATTTTACGTAGTTAAAATTGTAAAATTTCCTTTTTAACGATACAAAACTTCACAGTTGTCTTAAAACAAAATGATTATTATAGATTTAACTTAAAATCTCAAAATAAACTGGAAACTCAATTGTGGATTAAAAATTAAACGAAGCATACAATTAGCAAGAAGCCTTTGATGAATATGAACACTGAACAAGTTATATAAATATAACTTCAATTAAGACTTGGTTAAAATAACTTCAATTAAGTCAACATAAGCGTTATCCTCATACGCTGAAAACAAATGAATAGAAGAAATGCTTTTGTTATTAATAATTTCTTTCAAAATTGACACATAAGTTAAATTGAATTCATTAATAATTAATTGATAATTAAAAAGCAATTTATTAACTGAGTGACAAATATTTTTCTTTAATTTAATGCATTTTCAAACTTTTAACAGATGTTATTTCAATTTTATCTGTTAAAATCCAATTGTATTAATGTGTATTGCATTTAAAAAAATTATTTTAATTTTAGAAAACTATATAGCACTCGTTATAAAATGCACGAATAACATTTTGAATCATAACTTTCTTAAACGAATTTATCAAACTTTTCTTGCAATTCAGTTGAAGCCTTAATCCATAAAAATAAAAACTTTATTATTACTTTTTTTAATCCACTCTTAATTTTCTGTACGTCATAAAAACTAACCGAGTTGATGGTCATTGTAATGATATTGTATGTGACATTAGCCATCCAATATCAAGAACGAACAAATACAAAAGAGTCTTTGTGATCGAATTTACAGAAGTGAGTTTTAAAAAAATAAGTGTCTTCTCCCCATATAATTAACGTCAACTGCAATAAATTCCTGAAAATTCTTAGACATATCAATATTGGAAGAGAATAAAAATAATAAATACCTTTCTTGCACGTACACACATATAGATCGTTATAAATTGCGCCTCCAAGAGGTGATCCCAATCTGACAAGTTGTATTTGTAAAACACCGGGGGACACTTTATAAGATGTCTTACATCTATTTCGCAATTTTTCATTATTTGTATTTCTATCTCGGCTTGCCTTACACGTAGTTTGAGTGAAAGATGAGGAAGTGACGGAATCGTTCCTAATTATAGGCATGCACACGCTCATTTTATACTCTTTGGCCCAATTGGAGAAAACGTCCATCCTCTGTTTTTAACCGACCAATGTTTCGACGGCACTGATCGATTTGACACTTGACAGCCGAAATTCAGTAATTGACTGGGCCGAGTTGCCGTGAGAAGTTAATGTCAACAAAGGAGCCGTCAAGTTTGGGTTGGTAAACCAGCGCCTGCCAATTTTTATTAGCCCTTCTGCTTTTAGTAGCGTTGTTCTGACGGCGGATTTGCCGGTAGAGTTGAAAATAGTTATTGGTCTGATAGCTTTCGCGGCACTGATTCTGTCAAATGATTTTGGATGTCTCTTTTAAGTTGTTGATTTCTCAACTGTCTTAAAAGCATTTAGAAAATGAGCAAATGAACGCAAGAATTTGTGTTCCGAAAGAAATCTCTCTTTTCGAGCACAACATCCAATAAAAACGCCATTCTTCTCAGTTTTCCATTTTTAAAAAATTTTTATATCGATGGTTACATAGAAGTGTATCCATGAAAGTTTCCAGATTTCTAAAGCATTTATTGTTCCATATTTGCTTAAAAATTAACCATAATTTCTGAGAATTTTGCTTATAGAGAAAAAAATTATAACAACATGCCCTGATATAAAATTAAAGAAAGTAAAAAGAAAAGTAACCTTTTCTAAGGATTCAGCAGTTGAAAATAGATGAATTATTTAAATATTCGATATCTGCTAGACAGCAATAAGAAAAAAGGCCAGAACCGCTTTTTCTGCTTGGTTTGCAATTTTCACATATGTATTATCTAATTTGCTTAACTTTATTCTCTATTTAATTAAAATTCTAGCACATATTCAGCGCTATATACAGTTTTTGTTATATAATCAGCACTGACTTACAAGCACTGAATGAGCTCGCGAATGAAAATAATGCTTGGTTTGGTTTGGTTATATTAACGTCCTGTTTGAAGCAACACTAGGGCTCTTTTGGGACGGGCCTCGTAATTTTGAACCACAGTCAGATGACGAGAATGACATCTGAGCTGGCACCTCCCTCTCCACACCACACCACACCAGCGGGAGGAAGTTTGGTCATAACGGATTTAACGTGTAACAGACACCCTTACACGACGGTTCTTAGGTGGAGAAAATAATGCTTTGATTATCACGTCAGATAATTTTATAATGATATACACAATTTTTTCGCTTAACTTAAAATTTCAGGAATAGATGAACAGTCCTTTACTGATCAATTTGTTAACCAATGATAAAGATTTCGGAAAAAACCCAATCAAATTTCAAAAAAAAAAGTTTGAATTTTAGAAGGAATTTTATGCAATCAATTTTTGTATGCAGTTTTTGATTATACATTGAAAATATCAATACATCAGTAATATTTTAAAGAAACAAAAGATACTTATAACAAATGCAGATAAAAAGAGAAAAGCAATGCAGACAAGTTATTAAAATAATGATATATTGAATAATTTTTTTATCAGTTTCATTCTTATATTCTCATTTAAAATGCCTTCTTATATTTACATTACCTTTCATACATAAAAAAAAGATTCCTAATTTAAAAAAACACAATCTAGAAGTCTTTTTACTGAACAAATCAGCACTAAAAGAATTTAAAATAGGTTAAAATACGAAACAACAAAATTTCTGAGAAAATGAATAGATGCACTCAGCTATCACTTTGATTTTATTTCGTGTAAGCCGGAATAAAGATTTATTAGAAGCAATCTTAGAGGGTATATTGTCCCATTGAGTTAGCAATAAAGAAAGCCTGATGAAAGCTTTTACGGCTTTTATCTTCTCTTAATGTCTGCCTATTTATCTTCTCAGTCAAAGAAGGCGTTGATGACTGATATTTAATGCCATTACAAATTGATTTCGGTGTCAAACATACATTTTCAGAAATTGCGCACTCTTGACAAACAACATTAATCCACTGTCTTCCAATGAGAAGAATCTCGTTTTATTTTTTAACCGAAACATTTCTCAATATTTCAGTTATTAAACAGATTTTGTTGTTTCCTTTTACAAATTAAAAAAAAAATTATATCAAGAACTGGAAACCGAACTCACCTTAAAATTTGGATTTTTGTAAATTTTATTCTATTTTTATTTTAACGCAATGAATGTTTTTCACATATTTTACAATGAATCAAAATTTTACCATAGAAAAAGGTAATAAAGAAATTTATTTTATTCCTGATATCTGTTTTTGTAGTTTTTTATTCTATATTTCTTTCTCAGAATAAATGTTTCTGAATGTAGATCTCCGAAATCTGCAGATGCGGTTTTCTGAAATAATTTGTTCTTTACCCACTTATTTTTTAAAGAATTTCTATGTCGACAGTTTTTGAAACTAAAAGCATAAATATTTAATAAATCAAAGAATACAATCTTTATCGTAAAAAAATGAGGTTACGTTTTTAAATCCCACCCGATAAAATTTAAAACTTCAAAAAAAAAAAAGTTCTCAAATTTGTCAAAACTTAAAAAATAAAATTTCCCTGAGTAATAATTTCAATATGTTTTCACCTTGGACATTTCCAAACATTTGGTAATAGGAGAATCAAAACTTTCACAAAATTTAATTACTCTTCGTCCGACATTTCGTGTCATATGGCTCCCTCACTGACGAGCCTACTAAAAAATATCACCAGAAAACCACAAAAAGCATTCTGTGGTAAGTTGGCCATGATAGAGATACCTCTATCCGGATCCTGACATCCATTAATGGTTCAGCCGTCAATATGTAATTAATAAGATCTATAAAAGTGCTATTTTCCCAGCTTGCATTCATAAATTAACTCTGCGGGACAGATTGTGATTAGTCTTATATGCCACACGGGCGAAGGATTTCATTTCATCATGAAACGGACAGTTTGATTTATTAGGTGGTTCAGCAATAATTACCGTCAGCTATGGTGCCCCTTACAGGAGCAGAGCCTAATTCTGTGTTCCCTCTTGCCAGCGCCTGCAGGGCTTGGGGTGGGAGCTCTAATCCTGTTACATCATGATTTTTCACCTGATGGACTTGCTGGAATCCATACCTTTCCTTTCTCACAAATCAATCAAGTGTCTCCTATGGCAAACAAGGTGGTTTGGGGTTGGCATTGGAATCACGAGTTCTTTCAGACACTAATTCCATCCTTAATTGCAAAAGGACCAATCAAGGGACTAAATGAAGCTGTAACGTATTGGATTAAAAATAGATAATGACTCCATATATGTTATATACCATGGCTTTTCAAGTTCGATTGGATTGTTTGGTTTTAAGCTATATATTCGCAAGTTCTCCAGTCACCAAATCTATTTGCCATTCTGTTTGTTTTCTTCAGCTTTTAAAATTTTTTTCTGAAGGAATATTTTTTTTAGTTGGCTTATGAATTAGAAACATCAAAATTATGTAATGTTATTTTATTACTTTCCCATTTTTTTAAATTTAAAAAAAAGAAATTGTCTTCATAAGGAATGCGCGCACGCACTTTTAAAAGTAGCATACGCACTAAAAAAAAGTACAAAAGTTGAAATATATATAAAAAAATTATATGGACCAGATTTCATTCATCAATTTCAAGGAAAGTAATAATAGTAATATGTTCAATAATTTGAGAAGATGTATCGTATTTGTGAGAATTAAATAAAATTAAGCTGAAAAAATGGAAAGAAAATTCTTTAGGTGAAATCAGCTATTATAAACTTAATTATTCAAATGTTATACTCTGTGACACTACATGGTTAGCTCCAATCTGATTATCCTTCATTTTGTTTCAAATTAGAGTCATTTAAATATCTGATATGCAGAATATGTCCTTCGGTAACAATAACTGACGATTCCTGAAGGGCTTGCTGCCTATTGCTGCTGACGATTCCTGAAGTGCTTAATGTCTGTTATCAACACAATCGAAAAGTAAGTCATCTTCCCTTGGAATTTATCCAGTATCTTGCTACGATCACCGATAGATTTTATTAGGTACGTCCTTACAAATGATCATCTAATATAAATACCCATTTGGGAAATTTATTTTTAGTTTATTCTAAGTAATTTGAAGTGAAGGATGTTTTCACTCTCCTTCGACAAGAATCTTACGTACGTGTAAGATCTGTGCCAAATGGAGTATTAAACAACAACAATTCATTATGAAGTTTTCAAAATCTCTCCTTGCTTGCAACAGAAGAAAGCAAAGCAGATCCAATAATAAAGTTTTATTTATTTATTTTTTGAAATGAGGCAGAACAGTAAAAAAAAAATTAAGATGATTTCTATTTCAATAATTTTCATTAAAAACACTGATATTCACTTTTAAATTTCTATTGCCTTTCTCGCATTATAATCTTGTTTGAATATTTTTGAAGCGCTGACTATTTCCTGACAATTAGGAAAATCCTTAAATTCCTTCCTGAGTATGTAATAGTTGGTAAGTTAAAGTTGCATCAAACTTTAATTCTTTAAATGGTATGATAGCATTCAACAAATAATGATTAATTACCAGTTTTATGAGTATTAAATTAAACATGAAATAAATAAATAGAAGATATTTTTCTTCATTTTAATAACTGAAAAAAAAATGATTGTTGACAAATCAGCCGATGAAACAAAGCAAGCAATATCTATCATGTGGTGACTTGTTTCTTTTGATGTTTTAATCAAAGTCATTTTGTTAAAAAAGCTATGAGTGTCTTTAAAGATTATACATATTATTTAATAACAAGTAAATTATACTTGTTTTGATATTTGTAATTAAAACAAAAATTCAATAAAATTAATAAAAATAAAAAAAGAATAAAATTAATTTAAAATAAAATTTTACCAAAACTATAACAAAAATGCAAAAAACATTGTTAAGTTTTCTATCCTTTAGTTAATAAGAATATTTTTTATAAACATACGCCAGCAACTAATATATAGTTATAGAAAGAACTAAATGACATTATATATTAAAAACTTTTTTCCCTGCCATTTTTATGTGCTAACTGTTTTGTATTTTTTATGTTGTAGTGAAAATTTAATATCGGTCTAGAAAATGGCTGTCGAAATTCGATTTTTCATATTAAATGTATTTCGATATCATGGTTTGAGATATAATTAAAATAGAATCATATTTGATTCCAATAACTTCGTATATATATTTTTTAATTAACATGTAAGGTTAGCCTGTTTTGAGCAATAATTGCTATAAGTATTTATCGATTAATCAAACAAACCTTTTTCGAATTAATTTGATATTAATGAAAATAATAATAATAAAATGAAAGGAAAAGGAAATAAAAATTTAGCAGCATATAATTTCTCGTTGCAAAACTTAAATAAAAATTGCAGAATTAAAAAAAAAATTCATAATTCCTCGTTTTTCATACTTTTGGAGAATTCTTTACTTCTAATTGCCTATTTCTAATTTTTCATTTATTCTATGGCATATTTTTCTTGGCGTGAAATTATTGAACAATCTAACATACATTCGTGTAACAAAAAAATTCAAGAGCAACCGAAAAAAAAAAAACCAAATCAAATCATCGGACAGTACTTTTAATCAAATTAAATTCTACACTAAAACGCATAAGACGTGCAATACCAAGATATTATTAACTGCAGTCCCTCGAAGAGCCTGAAGAACACAGCTAAGTCTTAACGATCTCCACTTTATAGTGAGATTCCAGTAAAACTTTTCGTTAATAAGTTACCCGGTGGGTATAAGGCAAATCCGAGATCTTTTTGGACCCATTTTTTGTTGGTGGGAACGTAGGTCATGCAGAGTGATGGATAGTCGTTGTAGAGGTCTGAGAGGTGAAGCTTTATCCAATGAGTAGCCACTTTTCAACGCGCGACCACTTGCTATTGTTTCCATTCTACAACAGGTAAAAGGAAAAGTCAGAACCGAGGCCGTGGAAGATGGATGTGATACGTACACTAATTCGTTAAGCTGTGCCAAGAACTTGCTAACCTTGTTAGTTACACTATCATTCTGTCTTCTGTAGTCACGTCAGCTTCAATGATTAAAGCGAGGAAGTTTGCATACTATTAATTTGTTCTGAATAATTAGTGCTACAGTATGATTGATATTACTGAACTATTGCCATTTCGCAAGTTGTATGAGCTTCCGGTTTCGTCTCCGCCTTAAATTTTTTTTTAAAAAGCAGAGGTTAAATTAGGATTTTTAGATGTTATTCAATGTATAATTTATTTCTCTTTTTTTTCTGTTTTATAGTTTGAATCAGAACCATAGTGATTTCGATGCCGTCTCTAAAATAATGAGGTGACTTTCTCAAAATATCAGTCAGACAGTGGAGCGGTGATTAAAGGAAATTTCTTCAGTGTTTCTGAAAACAAATAAAAATATTGAAGAATTATACAAAACAATGCTTGATAAATTTTTTTAAAGCTTTCCATGACGAGTTTTCCCTTGTCCATAATAGTAACATTTTTTTTTTATTACTGCTATATGGATGCCTTAGAAGTGATGCATAAAATACATTATTTAAAATTAAACATGTTCAAACTTCTTAAATAATAGCTATGTTATTTTGAAATCATTTCAAGTTATATTAAAATAAAGCATTCAAAAGAAATTAGTTAAGTGCGAGGTCTAACATCGATGTCCTCCTTGGTATATATTTAACATCATTGATTCGATAGCTGTCCATGAATAACAAAATGATGTCGAAGATTCATATTTTCATTAAAACTATTCTTTTCAGAATATATATGCTTTGACATAAGATTTAAAAATGTGGTTTTTTAATGATGAAAGTGGTAACTAATATATCATTTAGTGCGCCACATTTGGAAGAATTTCTTCCAGCAGTATCGTTGGTTTGATAGTAGCAGGGGAGTGTGCAAATTATGTTGCAATGAGCTCCTCAAATCTCTTTCTTTGGAAAAAGATAATAAATGAAAAGCAAACATCATAGAATCTATTATACATCAAGGCAAGCTGCTATTTGCTTTCATACATTGCTGATATTCTGTTTTTCAGAAACTGCCAGTAAGGTTAAAACGACAGCAACAACTTCAGCGTCTGCTCAGTTTGATTAGTTGCAATATGGAATATACATGAAGCTTATTGTTAAAGTCTTAGCATTTTCATCAAACGGCTTGAATGCTGAAAATTTTAGGTAATAACTTCCATATTTAAATAAGAGAAGATTCTGAAAGAGATTTTAAAATAGGAATAATTTGTTTAGTATCAGTAAAATAATAATAAAAAAAATAGTTAATAAATTTATAATTCTCTAGACTTATCAGTTTTCTTATAAAAATAATTGCTTTAAGATTTTTAATAATTTGCATTAGCCTTGAAATTATGATATTAAAATTAAATTGAAAAACTGAATGATGTCTAATCTAAAATAGAAAAGACATAAAGTTTAAAAATCCGGTCTTAAAGTTTTACAATCAGTTATTCTCATATTAATAAAATGACAAGTTTGTAATTTTGGATTGAAGATTAAGAGTCACAAACAATAATACTTTTTTTAGTATATCGATGAAGGAAAAATATCAAACAAAATCTTTTGAAAAGAATTCGCAAATGAAGCTATTCAGCTTACGAAGATGAGAAAGTACTGCAATCTTTTCACAGTAAATAACATAAAAATCCATATTTCTTTATCTTTAAAATATCCAGTTCTTTTTGTTAAACAATAATATGATGTTTTAACTAAAAAATATTAATGACAAAACCTTTTATAAATAATTTTTTTAAAAAAGTGGAGCACATTTTAAATCATCTTCTTGTTTCAAAGTGGAGAAGGCGGCAAAAATGAGTAGAACGACGCTTCAAATTCCAGTACAGACGTATCTCAGCAGAGTCTTAAGCAGTTTGCAAGAAACCACCACTTTTTAAATACATTCATAGCCCAAGATCATTCAAAACTCAGCGCATAATCGCCGGATGGTCTTTAAGAAGATTCCCGTCAGTACCTTTACAAATTCTACGTGATGCTGCATGATAAATGTAGGGTAGAGATTCTACAACTGGGGTTGTGTGGCCTATTCACCTTTCCGGGAGGGTAAGAATAATGGATTTGACTTAAATAGGTTTGGAAAACATTGTGGTAATGTTCGAGGGATCAAAGTCATGCCGGTATCTGCATTAAGAAATGGTAGCATACGCAAAGACATAATAGCCATCTGTATGTCTGTATTCCGTTATGCAAGTCGAAACCGCACCCATGACTGCTTTCTGAGATTCAATCAAATAATAAAGATGCTGGATATCGGAGGGATAAACCTGCCTTCATTTACTATGTATCGCGGCGAGAAAACCCGAATTTGACACCCCAGACAGCGCGAGAGTTGATGACTTAGCGCACACCTAAATGATGAGACATCCACCTCTAACATATTATCCGAGGTACCATTTGTTTACAATGCCATTTATAAGAGACGTATCTTCGGGTGTGTAAAACATAAACGGCCGATCAACAGTCGATTAGTCACGTGACTAGGTATCGCATATCGGGCCACGCGATGACTGGCAAGCACATTCATTTTCCGCCACTCCCTTGTGCATTCCACTTTTTGCGGTGACAGTTCGATTCGTTGGCATCATTTGGAAATCAGTAATATATGTGAGCATGGTAAGTAACGCGGGTGTGGAAAGTCTCGCCCTCCT
Source organism: Argiope aurantia (assembly GCA_026543865.1). NCBI lineage: Eukaryota > Metazoa > Arthropoda > Arachnida > Araneae > Araneidae > Argiope > Argiope aurantia. The sequence continues at coordinate 444,514 of JAPMOR010015631.1, forward strand.
CATTAAGTACTTTTGATTTTTATAAGCTTGATTGGAGAGGCGAGACCTGAGATTATTGAAGGTATGAATTTAGAATGGGCTATTGACTCGACTAACTTTCTAAATCATTCATTCTCCAGATTGGGTTAATGTTTATTTCGCTATTTGCAGATAAATAATTTAACATTTTTTTTAAAACCTTATTCAAATTATCGGATGATAAAAAAAAACATTTGATTCCATTTATTAGTATCATGAACTGACAATTTGAAACTGATTCTTCTACTATTTGTGTAAGATGAAAAATAAAGAAATTAAAGAGCATTAAAAAGCAGTTTTTTAACAGCAGACAATTTTTTATAAAAATTTTGAGAGGTAAAATAAAAACCGTGAAAGCGTGAGGCGCAGATAGAAATATTCTATGTAAATTGGAATTTTAATCGTATTTACAATGGTTTCTAATTTTTAAATAATAATATTTAGGAATTATTTGTTTCTTATGATATTCATTACGGCTTTATATTTTCCTCCTATTCTGCTTCTCATGCTTTTCATGTTTTTATCGTAACCCTCTGATTTTTGATAAAATGAATTATTTTTCCTGTTAAAAGCATTGTTTTAAAAGTATTTCATATTTATAATCTTTTAGCTTTTTATTTCAGTCTAATTTAATTTTTTGAAGGGAAAATAAAAAACAGTAAAAAATGACGACCCTAGTGATGAATGATACCGACTTAAAAACAAATATTTTCATTGTGTTTAATCAACAAACCTGCTCACGTACTGAGAGATATAATGGCATTTTCAATCGAATTTATTTTTATTTGAAAGTTGGAAACATTACACTGAGTACAAAGTGTATTTCTATACGATATATTAGTCCAGTTTTTCTTACTTGGTGCATCAAGTGCTGCGCATACAATTCGAAAATTTGTTACTGTTTAACGATAATAAAAATGAAATTATTTACTGAAAATTACATATTATTATTAAAGAAAATTATCAACTGAGTCTGTATTTGATTCCTCGTTAACAATACAAATCTTCCTGCAATTGTTTTACATTTAATTCTTTGCCTTTAACATTATTATGTTTTGACGACTAATCACATTGATTATGAGATGTAATATAGATCCGCTGGAGAGAATCCATAGATATTTAAAACAATAGAATGAGTTATATGTTCATCTACATATAAATAACTTATTTTTGGATCTACTATAAAAAGTTGATTTTGACGAATACGAGCAATGCATTCTCATGAAAAAAAATTTGTACGCCCAACGAACACAGTTCCGTCGCTATCGTAGAGGCAATAAATTTTTCATTCGGTAACTAAGGCATTTAATCAAAATGTCAGCACATGCTTTCCAAAAATACAGACTTGAAAAATAAAATTTCACTGTTTTTTAAGCACTGTAATTATATTTATTTTCATGTCGGCTACTTGCAGAATAAAATATCATGTTCGATTATCCCTTCAAATATTGCCGATTGGTGATCAAAATGCCGACTCAGAAAAAAATTGGGATGTGTGTCATCTCCTTATCCACCTTTGCCATGTCCCGGATTCTACCTAAACGTGAAGAAAAATAAAGCTATGATTTAACAAGAACTCATCGTCCGCTCATTTACCAAAAGTTTCATATCATATATGTGTATGTGTGTGAGTTGTAAAGCAATTTTTGCTGAAATAGGCTTTGAATGAAGTTGTTTAACAATTTTTATTAGTCATGGTATGAAGGAAATAGTTCAGTTTTTTAAAAATCATTTATCATGATTTCTTTGTCAAAGTCACGCCGAACGTACCGCATCGTATCAATTAGGAAGTCAAATAGCAAAAAGAATACGCCATGAGAAAGCATTTTGAACATTTATAGCTTCAGAAAGGAATCTATCGGCACAATGTTTTGGTTCAGCATATGTTAAAAAAGTCATTATAAGAAATGAAATCTCCCACAAATCAGAAGTGAAGCCGAAATTACTTTTAGAATGTAGATAATTAGAAATTATTGCACATGTATAATTCGAGATCGATCAGCTTTCAAAATGATTTGTTAAGTCGATGGAGCATTTCAGAACTGCACACCGGAATTCAGCCCATTAGCTGCCACGATTCCCATTTGGGGATTTTGAAATTTTACGTGCACCACTTGGTGCCACAAATATATCTATCACGCCTGACAATTTAGTTTTATTCTATATATATCAATATTGTGTGTAACCGAAAGTGTATATTTTGTGATTCATTTCTTTACAACAAGCGAATTCGTCTGTAAGTTGAACGGAACAGAATTGGCATATTTGAAGGATTGTATTTACGGTTTGGTTTTTATATTATTATGAATTACCATATATAAATAAATACTTTAGAGGTTATAATAACGATCTGTTACTTACTCAGTCTTTTGTTTTTTAATGGAAGGATTTTATTGATAATTTTATAATGGTATCCTTTTTTAAAAATATCAAATCTTTTTAAAACAAAATATAATTTGAATATAATTATACTCTACAAAACTTTTTCTGCATATATATAACTAATTCGGTTAAATATTTAAAAAAAAGTTTGGCAGTTAACAGATTAAAAATAGCCTTCCAATTTTGAAATTGTTTTATTACAATCCCGAATTACATAAAAATGGGAATCGATTTCCTTCTGCTACTCTTAATTTTTTATTATTTAGAGGATAATTTAGGCTCAGGTAATTTTAAAAACATTTATTTTGATTATGATTTTTTTTAAATCTAAGTCCATAGACAGTTCCACAAAACATGTATTTGCGGGCATTGAAAGAAAAATCATATCTCTAGTTCAATTGTTCAAAAAGCCTATAGGTTTCGAAAAATTGTATGTGAACCAAAATTTATAGGGAAAAAAAACCACGGAGAAACATTAGCTGAAAGATTTTATTCTTACAAGAGCATGATATAAAATTCATAGAATAGTCTGAATTATTCAAGATGTTAATTAACTTATTTAAAATTGCTTGCAAACAATTGCAAGAATTTCAGACAGTACAATATTTTACTTGCATAATGAACATATAAAAGAAAAATTAACGAAAAATAAATATTTTATAAATCTTAATCTTAATAACTAGAAGATGTGCCCGTCTAGATGTTTTTTTTTACCTTATTAGCTATATTTCGGGTATTATTGTTATAGATTAACTAACGAAAACTGTAGTAGAAAATCTCAAGCACATTGTCAGAGTGTTTAATTTTTTTTTTTTAATATTATGTGTAGTACATTTTAGATGTAAATATATAATAACATTTAAAGTTTTGTTTCCTTGCAGTGGGATCTTCTTCATCCATAATTTTCACGAATAATCAAATCAAAATTAATTTCTAAAATCTGTTTTAATATTTACTTATAATAAAGCTAAATGTGTGCTTGTGTATGCGAATATATGTCGGCACTGCACAGACTAGACCGTTTGATCTAGAGTTACCGAACTTTGCACAAGTATACTTTGGAGGGTAGGAATGTACACCTCTTAGCTATTATTTTGAAATTTCATTTAATAATTTATCAACATTTTGGCTTTTTTCCTCGATAACTTTGAACATCCTATAGTACAAAAAAGATTCTTACTCCTTCTTTAAAATTCGAAAAACTGTCTTTTCAATAATGCCATTTTTTTGCCGTATGATTTTTTCTACATTTAATCAGTTTAAAAAACTATTTTAAGTACATTTTCCAACAAGACAAGTCCATTATCTATATTTTTTGTGCTTGTTTACACATTAGATTATGACTTGTTTCCTTTCTCTTTTTTTCCCCTCTCTTTTCTTTCTTTTTTCTTTCTTTCTTTTTTTTTGTAATAATAATAAGTCATACAAGCAGAGTTCTTTACATTGAATAACGTGCATTAACATATCCGAAGTAATCTTGAATGCATTTTCCCTCTTTCCTATCTTAGAGTGTTTGATTAAAGATAAAACAATATAATTAAAACAGAGAATGAAAACTCGAGTGCAAACAATGACAACTGCTCTCCGTTTAAAATTAAATGTAATGCAATAAAACAAGCACTAATTACTTAGGCTTTCCTCACCTTTATTGCTACTTCAGAGTGATTGATAATGTAAAGCTTTTGTGAGCGTGTGCTTCATTGGGTTGGGATACAAGGTCAGGATGCTTAAGGGTACGAAAGAAGCGACGTTGTTTTTGTTTTCTGTGCATTCATAAATATTCAGGGTGAGCAACACATTTCATCGCAGTTCACCCTGAATTTACGAGTTAGAATGTTTAAGGTTCACATTACTGTGATTTACAATACTTTGCAGGCTATTAAAATTTCTATAAAATGCTATTGATACGGAGGAAATCAATACATTTCAGAAACATAAACATAACATAGTCGCGGAAGGTTGGTTTGGCGTCATAGTCAATGGTATTTACACTGTGCTACAAAGTTAGTTCAAGTTACAGAACAGTTGGAAAGTTTATATTTTCTGCTTATTTTCATTTGTGGAATATGATAATTAGAACTATGAAAGGATTGACATCAGTTTGAGTCTGTTGTTTTTAGAGAGAGAATGGATTAAACATAAATATCTCTAAAATAGGATTCTTAACACATTTTGCTTATTTAATAGCTTTTTAAGTCATCACGAAATCTTCGGGATGAAATATAGCACTTTCTCTAAGACCATTATAAATGCTTCATTAATCCATATTCTAAATCCAAGCAATAATGTATTGGCATTCAGACTTCCAGCGAATGAGATAATTTAAGGTAATTATCCTAGTTATCTTTTGTTTTTCATGATTGGTCAGTTTCCTTATTTATAGCCAGGATGTTTGATTCTATTGGGCAAGTGTGCAGCTATTTTTTTGATCAAGAGTTAATGAATCAAAGAAGGTATTTTCAATAGACAAGTTCTTCTTTTCTTTTAAAATTTAAATTCTCCTTTATGTTTTTTCTCAGAATTTTAAGCACCTGAGAACTGAAGGTATCTCGATTTTTTTATTACTTCTTCGAATAATAACAGAATTTTGAATACGACATAGGAATCCATCCAAATATCTTACAATACTCCTTGGTGATTATAATGAGTTTCATAAGCTTATTCTTCCTATGATGAAAAGACAGTTATTTGCAAAAAATAAATATTTTACAAAAACTGGAAAGGTTTTTTTTTTTTAAAAAATCGCGTTTATTTATGAATTTATGAACTGTTATTTTTCTCTTAGTTCTTCTTCTTTTCTCTTAGATAAGTGTTCATGTTGGAACTAACATATCGATATATTACAAAGATGTCTAATTTTCGTACGTTTGAATTCTGTGCTTAATGATCGCTTATAATAAATTATCATCCACTAGTTTATCCTACAGAAAGATATGAAGAATTCAATTAAATTTGCGACTATTTCATCTACTGCAAAATAATAATAATAACAACGAAAGGAATATTAATAATAAAAAGAAACTAACAGCGATTTTGTTTCATCAGACTATTAAAAATGAGAAACATTTTCATGACATGTGGACCGTTGATTTGAGAATAAATATCGAACAAACCTCATCTAAACTATTCTGGATTCACATACAAGATGCTACTCTAGGAAAAAAAATAATGTATTGTCGAGTTTCAAATTTGCTTACCATTCTGTTTGGCGCTGCAACATATAGCAAATCCGATGTAATGAAATCACTGTCGAAATTTTAACTCGAAACAAAAAGTTTTACATATAATAACCTCCTAAAAGGTTGAGTACCTATCTATTAATTTCTGTTTGAAAAAATACATGCAGTCCACAGGTGAAATCTTCAATTTTTGACGAATGTATTTTTATTTTATCAGAATAGTTGGCAGCTGTTTCGGGACAAGCGAGTTTAGAATTAAATTTGCTCCTGTTTCAAAATATTATTAACTTTGCTGAAATACGATGCCGCGATTTCCATTTCTCAGCTGTTATAAATAAAATTTAAGATAAATTATACTATAAAAATTACTTAATTCGACATATCATAAGTTTTAATGGTAAAGATTGAATTGTTATTCAAAACCAAACGACTGAAAAAATAAATCAAGGTCTCTCCCAAAACTTTTAATAAAGTTTTAAAGATGTATCAATCTTTTGCTTTGTATTTTTTATAAACCATTTATTAAAGGAAAATTAAATTTTTATATGACAGTCATTTGATATTTTTCCAAATGAAATTAGTATCCGAATAATAACAACAAATATTTCGAATTCCATATTGATTAAATATTATTTAAAAAAGCAGTGACAAATAGGTCGAAAAATTACATACAAACTTAAGCATTGTTTTTTTACTTGAATAGATCACACCAATAAAACTATTAAAATGTTTATTTAGATTTTTGGGAGCTTTAGAAGCATATAAATTTCTATAACTAGCGATAAATAATTATCTTACTTCAAATATTTTTAACTTTACAGCCGCTAATTAATATATGTGGCAATATCCTTCACGGAATATAACGTTTAAAAGCTAAAAAACTGACCTTCATAATAGGAGACATGTTGATAGATATCTTGAAATTATGAGATTTTTTGAAGGATTTTTCAAAAACTTGGTATCCATAATATTGACTACCCATAGTATATCAACTTGCTATCTTTGCAGTTTCAAAAACTTGGTATCCATAGTATATCCACTTGCTATCCTTGGTATTTCAAGAACTTGAAACGAATTTTTCCATCATTGAAATGTTAAATAGATAAATGGTTATTGAATACCAAATACAATTTTAGTTGAAATTTTATAACGTTTTTTTTAATATCTTTTTCTATGCCTGTTTTCTTAATTTTGACCTCGGAGTATTTTGTTGCAATTACAGATTTTTCCCATAGACCACAGCGTTAAATAAAAAAGCAAAATATGATAACTCGAAAAAGAATTTATAATGACAATGAAATATTTAAAGACAATTGTCCGAATTGACTCATTTAAATGTTGAAGTTGACAAAAATGCGTTACTTCTAATATCGGAACTAATAATTTTGTCCAGATAGTTTAGAAATCCATTGTGGGAGGAATAGTTTCAGAAGTCTTAAGCAAATTCTTTGCAATTCTGATAAATAATAATAAAAAAACTCGATATCATTCAATAGATTAATGTTGATTTATTTTATTTATAAGACTGAATTGAATATTTTATTCATAGAATTAATATTTATTAAAACCTCTGATTTAGTTAAAAATTAAAACTCAGAACATTGCAAGAAAATTTCATTTAATAACTTACAACAGCGCATTTAAATCTATTTAGCTGTGGTTATAAATGCTTATAGTCGAAATATATTATTTTATTTGGATATCAAATAATTATCTTAATATCATTAATAATTTATAATTTATTATTAGCATAAAAATCTTGGTAGGAACTTTTAAATTAAAGAAAAAAACAAAGATCTTCCCAGCTCCCATGTTGTAGCAGTAAAAAGGGAGAAAAAAACATATACGAATCTAGGTAGTTTTCCCAATTGTGTGTGTGTGTGTGTGTGTGGGGGTAAATCTTGACTTAATAATATTGAAAGACTTCCTACAAAATATCGCTCTTAAGGCTATTTTAATTTTTTCAGGGACGAGCTTTTTTAAGCGAACAGAGAGATTTGATCATGCTTCATTCCTTATTATTTTTAGTATTATTATTATAATTATCAGTAATTATTCCGTGAACCTTGAAAAACTGGATAAATAGTAGTTCTGAATATTTATCTGCCAACTTTTACTATTTGTTTATTAATTTTAAATTAGAGAAAAAATAAATGTATGTGAGCATTCTTGAAGATGTTAAAAGTCAAATGCAAGCTGTAAAATAAAATCTGGAATTGCTCTTTTATTATTTTCCAAATGCAAATCATTTTTGAACATCAGTAACACGCAATTTTGATATTTTTTCCGGTATACACATAAAGTTCTAGAAATCATTTGATAACTCTCCAAGAACTAGACATCATGATATATATCCAGCTAACAGGCTAAAAAGCTTATTGTGTTCCTCGCCGTTCTTGTTTGACAGTGTGAAGCATGACATCAACTATTTATTTCGAAACTCCTTTAAAATTCTCTTTTTTTTATAAGAAAATGTGACAAAAATGTTAAACAATTTAGAGTTTTGATACTTTAAAATACTATTGCTAAAAACTGGCAAAAACAATAATGCGAAATGCCATTGAAAATTGTGAGGAAATTTCGTAATTTTGAGCAATTATTATTTGAGTTATTTCATTGGACGAAAACACCATACACTTTTTTTTTACTTTTCGGAATATTAAATTTTCTGCTTTCATATTTTTATCTATCTCTGCAACGGAGTAGGAGGTACCCATAGTAATAAATCATAAGAAAATGAGCAAGTAAATTGCATTTGCATTCTAAGTACTTTACCTTCTCATACTCACACTTTGTCCCGAATACCTTTGCTTTTTCCTTTGAAAATCTATTTTATGATTTCCAAGAATGTATATGTTTGAATATATTATAGTTAGAAATATTACTCCCACTGATATTTCGGCAATTTAATTAACATTAACAAACCCTAGACAAGGAGACGTTGGTTTGGAAAGTCCAACTCCTTTCAATTTCAACTTATATTTCGTTTCTCAACAGGTAGGGAAATCTTCCGTCGAATGACTGTTTTAAAAAGCAGTTTGCCTAAACACGTGATATTCGCCATTAGTTTCGAAACTCTCTGATTTGATATACAAGAAACTATTTTATTTGATTCTCTTGAAACTTTCTGATTTGATTCAAACTACATGTTTCCCACTCCAAATTATCCAAATCATTAGTAAATGTTCTTCGAAACATTCTAAATTCCATTTTTCATTGTCAGTATCGTCGTCATCAAAATATTTAATTTCACCAGAAGCTAACCAGACAACAATTTTAATAGCAAGATGATTGCGAATGCAGAATTATTCTCTTGCCTTTGTCTTACTTCAGTTTTGTCAGATTATCTGCACAGCCATTTTTACTTTCTTTTTTAAAAATATTTGTCTGTGACAAAGATAACTCAAAAATGCTTTAAGCTAGATGGATTAAATTTAATATATGGTCTTAACACCAAGTTTGTAGTTTTCTTTCAAATTTTGAAGAAAATATATTTAGAGGAATTCTGTCTGTCCGGATGTTCGAATATAAGTTGGCACGATAACAACAAAACGAAGTGAGCTAGATAAATAAAATTCGGTACCCAGATATAATATCTATATTATAGAACCTATCAAATTTTCAGCCAAATCCAACAAGCGGTTGATTTGTCGGTCTGTATTTTCAGAAAATATAAACTCAGGGATTTAAATATATCAAATTTGGTAATGATTATATATAATAATAATAAATCATATCTTCTGCTTAGTTTCTTTAGAAACAATAGTTTTTGATATTCTACTTTTTTTTTTGCCCCATATCCCTATAAAGGTATCAGTTACTTGTTAAACTGAATGTTTCAAAAAGTAGTTACAAAAATATAGATATTAAAACTTAATAATGTCGCACACAAAATTGCCATGAATATATCTGTTAGGCTTTGGTTTCTTTCGTAGATGAGTAGAAGTTTAATACATCGCTCTTTCGATTTCCGTTCTCATTATTTCGGTTTCTGCAATTTGAAGTTCTTTTCAATAGAATATCCGAAGATTCTGTACGCCTGGTTCAAGCTAAAACTGGAACTGAGAATTAAGAGTTGTCCCAGATGTTGTCCATTATCCCAGCTACGTAAAAGAGTAAACAACTGGCTAAAAATACTAGAAAATAAATCGATACTTCTTTGCAAAAAAAGTGAATCGTATTTTTAGATTTTTTTTGTGTGTGCATTATTAATGAATGTTTTGTAAATATGTTCATGTTGCTCGAAGTAAGTTGTAAAACGGTATTAAAAATTTTCAAAATCCAGATAAACATGTTAAAATCAAAGAACATGTTTATCTTTTAAATTATTTGTAATGTACCTCATGTTAAGTGAAACTTCTCATAACAAGATTTGAATATGATGGAACAAATATTTTGAACAAGAGCTTAACAAAAAAAGTTGCTTAAATATCATGCATTAAATTACATGCATGCATGGGCACAATTAAATTACATATGTGATATAGAAAAAGTATCAAAGACAGTAAAATAAAAGAAAATTGACTATTCAGAAAACTCAGAGAAAAACTAAAAATTTAAATAACATGTAAAGACATCACGATGTGTCTGGAAGGTGAATTTTAAACTTATTTACAGCTAAGATTAATTACTAAATATTTCCTTACAAATGATATTAGCTATTCTTTGCCCTGACCTGATTAGGAATCTATGTAAATATTTTGCACGTTCTCACTCATCGGTTATAAATTTGAATGATATCTTGTTTTCTTTCTTTAACCGACAAGGTTCGCAAGTTCGTTAAAAAAGCAAACATCAACGAGTCCAAGAAACGTGAACGAGAAAGTAATTATATATATATTTTTATGTATAAAAGCACAATAATCAATTTTAAAAATTGAGGATTTATTGCTTTTAAAAACAAGTAGAGAAATAAATCGTCTTGTTAGTTACAGTAAACTAATGATTCGCTTTTTATGAATTGTGAAATGTGTAATTCGATTAGCATATTAAGCTGAGAAATCCACTTATTAAGAACAGCCTACTAAGAAAAAGTAAGAAAAAGGTTATTACTGTGACGATCTTTGAGGGTGCTGGGATCTAAAGGGACACGCCACACATTGCAAATATGAAGCCGTACGTTGCGGTTCTTTGGGGGAAATTAAACAAATGAGAAGAAAATAGTTATCTAAGTAGTACAATTAGCTAAGTTGCTAAAAGATACTTGTATCAGGAGATCACTAGGACAAGTTTCAATACTGATACTGCACCAAGAAAAGTCACAGGAAAATATGTTAACTAACTTACTGAATGCTCTTCAGTAAAGATTTTTAACATCAACGAGATCCCAATATTAATTATATCACGAATATATGAAATCTTCTAGGAATAGAATTATTAGTATCTTAAACATATTGATAGAAAAAAAGACATGGTAACTTAAAGAATAGATATGCCTACATTCCAAATAATAGATTGCCACAGTTTTTACTCTGAATTACTAGTTGACTGCTTTCATTACTATCTATTTTAATTCTTCATTAACTTGATTTTCGATATAAAAAAAGGGGAAAAGCTTTTAACCGCAAACTTTATCTTTCAAGTCCAATTCTCACTCTCAGGATTTGTGATAGTAATTACTTTTATATATACGTATTGAAAAAGTACTGTAATAGTCACAAAAACTCGAACTCGAGATTTTGACGAATCTCACGTTTCAGACCTCTCTGGGTCCGGAAAACACATTTTTGGTATTATGTCTGTCTTTGAAAATGATGATTCAAAAACGCTTTGACCTGGACGGCAGAATTCGTTGTATGAATTTATGACCGAATTTGTAGATTTCTGAAATTTTTTTAACGAAATCCATTGAAAGGAAGTTTGCCTTCTTGAGTATCCGAAAATAAGCGAACACGATAATTACAAAACATAAAGAGCTATATAAACAAAATTTAGTACACGGATTTAGCATCTAAAATAAAGATCTATATAAACAAAATTTGGTACACGGATTTAGCATCTAAAGTAAAGAGCTATATAAACAAAATTTGGTACACGGATTTAGCATCTAACATAAAGAGCTATATAAACAAAATTTGGTACACGGATTTAGCATCTAAAGAGCTATATAAACAAAATTTGGTACACGGATGTAGCATCTAACATAAAGAGCTATATAAACAAAATTTGGTACACGGATTTAGCATCTAACATAAAGAGCTATATAAACAAAATTTGGTACACGGATTTAGGATCTAAAATATAGATACTTAGCAAATTTTTAATCAAATCCATCAAACTGTTGACCATATGTTGGTTTGCACTTTCGCACGCATGCAAACGTAAAAACTTATATCAATGAAATTCGGTATGTTATTTTGTGACTACAGTTGTAGTTTCATGTCAAATTTTAATGTCAATCGGCCCTTCAAAAAGACGTCTAAAATACATATTTTCGCGATAAATTCAGTAAAAAGGCTAGATTCACGCCATAGCTCTATATTTCGTAATTATCGCTCACCAGTGCCCTTCAAGGTATTCGTTGCCTTGCTAAAGGTTCACAAATTGATGCAATGGAAGAGGAATAAGACTATTATTGGAGAGTGGGTGAAAAAGTTCGATTTACCACTCCTGCTGTTTCTTTTCTTTTTTTTTATATGGCAATTAAGTCTGTGAATATGCTAGATGAAAGATTAAAATGCAAAGTGTAACCGAGGAGTCAAAGCTACTGAGTTTCCAAAAGAATTATTTCAAAATTT
>JAPMOR010015631.1:456839-481790 GCA_026543865.1 Argiope aurantia
TCTCCTTGGTACTAAACTGAAACCTAACGAATAATAGGACAATACCTTCTACTGATTATAGTCTCTTTATTTCTTGTTGAAATGAATGAGGATGCTTGCAGAAACACTAAGTAAAATTCAGTTTACTTATTTTTTCAGCATAGTGTAGGTTTTCAGACATACTCATTTATCAAGCACTGACCCACTATTACAAACGTCTACGCCCACTATTACAAATGAAAAAAATATTTAAGTGCTCATAAGTCACTTATGAATAATGCAAATAATAACAACATTTGACATTTTTTTGACGCTACATTATTCTCATAATATTAAATAAATATGAGTTTATTAATGTTCATGCCAGAACTAACCCTATTTAGGCACGAAAAGGTTGGCAAATCCTTTTAAAACGATAATGTGTTTTAAAGACGTAAACGCACATACACAAAAAGCGATATGAACATTATTTTTGTCGTTACTTTTAATGCATAAAAACCTACTTCTAACGGATACAGTGCGGGCATCCTTAGAATAATTAGAACGGGGTAAAAAGAATAATAATCATTACTTATTATCTTTAAAAATATTTTTGGTGTTCACAAAACATACCATAGATCTGAAAACATTTTTAGCTCTTAAAACTACTATAGACTTCAGTTAGAACATTCTTCTAATTTCTTTCTATATCTAATTTTGAAAAAATAAAGCATTACAACGTTAAGAACCTTGAATAAAGAAAAATTCTATTTTATGTAAGGACGATATTTTATATTATTTGTGGTTTTAGATCTCATTAATTCTTTTTTCAGCTTTTTTAAAACTCATCATAGAAAATGTGAAATCTTTTGAAACAACAACTGCAGAATATTGGAATGTTAAATAAAACTACGTCTGATTTTTCTGCTCTACTGATATGACAGATATGAAAAGCACAATAAAGCTATGCTTTCTAATTTTTTCCTACATTCAGTGACTCTTTGATAAACCGATTTTTGATTTATTTATCGAGGCAAATAAAATAACTTACGATTAATTTCCAAATGTAATAAAATAGGTAATGTGAAAGAGAAAAATACCAGTCGTCAGATTTTAAGGTTAATTAAAAAAATTAAAATAAAGATGTAGAACTAATTGACCGAAACTGATCACACCTTACTTTGAAAACACGATATAATTTACATAAATTGAAATCTCAATTTTGGAATGCACTCAGAATCATATCAATCGCTTACATACCACGCCAACCTGCCTGATCCACGTCGATAGCTTTTGTTTGTACCCTTCTCAAGCCCTTGGCAGATTTTCGGGCAATTGGGTTTTGAAACAAGATAGCTCATTTCAAGGATCCAAAACTCTGTCACCTGTTTAACAAGGAGCCGAAAGTACAACAAACTCATAATGCATATGATTAAATCATTATTAATAATGTGGCTTATTTTTGAGCATTCTATAAATGGCCTAAGTAACATTATTGTTTCTGATATTTATAAGACTGAAAAAATATTACTATGTTGGTTTTCTTGTAATGCCTTATTCCACAATTTATATAAAACACGGCATTTTCAATGCACTGGACACTCGGTTTTCTGCAAGCCATGCAAATGTTTGCAGGGAATTAATATCCTCTTCAAAGCCCATTGAAATGATGCAACAAAAATGCAATCCTTCCGAGTATTGTTTTCGCCATTTTTTTTCACTTTTGATGCAAAATATTCCTCAACAATCTATATCGTAATTGCTCATTCAGATTTAAATCGGGATTTGTCTGCTTTACATATAAGCTAAAATATGCACTTTTATTATGAACGCAAGCTTTAATGTTTTAGGTATACTAATGGGAATCTAAATCATGAAGGTTGTCTCACAAACATAACGAGTATTTCTAAAAAGAAATTTCAAATAGAGTTTATAAGTGAGCTTTCAACTTTTTTTCCGTTTGATTGTAAGTCAATAGTACTTGAAATAAATGCCAGTATGGTAGCTTTTTCTAAGCCTATAATTCTGTATACCATAATAAATTCTGTTCCAGATGTTTCTAGAATTAATAGCATGAATTATTTGACAAATGGTTTTTGAATAATGTGAGGGCTCTTTACGTAAACCAGGTCATTAATTCTGGAATCCATTTGGATTATCAACACTAAACATTCTGGTTTTAGAGAGAACTGCTATTAGTTATTCATTGTCCTCTAAACATTTTTATCCCACTCGGCACTCAATTATTTGTAAAGTCATAAGCCTTATTATTTATTGTTTTATTGTTTAATAGTTTTCTAGATGTCTGCGATAGATATTCATTTATATAATGGACTTGATTTCCCTCAATGGCACATAATTTTTTTTCAAGCTCAAATATTTGGCAACTCTCGTTTTATTCAGCTTTGTTTTACTTTTTTTTTATAATGAAAAGTTATTGAGCTCTAGATTCTATATGATAAATTCTTCCATATAAAAAGAAGGGAACTCTTTTCATTTTGTAAATTTCAATAAGTAGGAAAATAAGAAAAAATATGTAGTTCCTTATGCAGTGTCTTTCAATAATATGCTATTATGATTTTTTGTTTCAATTTATATAACAATGGCACAATATATTTAAATAAATAATAATAGATTATATTTAACTGTATTTTCTTTTAGTGAAAATAGACGGTGAAAAATATTTTACTTTGAGCTTAATTGATGACGCTACAGAACGGATCACTTGTATGAGGTTTATTTCTTAAGCGTTAAACATTTGATTGATAAAATAGTAAATTACCGAATGATGTTGAATTTCCAAGAAATTATATAAAAATACAAGGAAGATAGAGACTATCTCTTACAGTATTCATGGATATTGTACTCTTATATTAAACATAATTTATTTTCCTTTTATTCAATAAAATTTTATTTACTATGCAGGGGAGATTTTAAAAATTTAGGATTTAAAGATATACTGAATTTTTAAAAAAATCAATAAATTTTCAAATTCACCATGGAGAATTTTTAAAAAAAATGCCTCTTCTAAAATTTGATTGCTCTTTTACACGTCAGCAATCACGTGATGCAGTATAATATTGAAGATAGTATTTATTCATCTGAATATTATTTGCATTATAATACATAATATTTTTAAATTTATATCTTTCGAATTTTAATTTATATTTTTACGAAAAGACATCGTGTCTCAATGTTCTTTCTAACAGAATTTTTAGTTCCTTAGCAATGAGAATAAAATATACAGGTATAAAAGTTCACTTGTTTTCCAATAAGTTCACACATCAAAATGGAAAAATAATGATTTCAGAATTCTTTTTGGAACTTTTAGCATTTAGATAATTCAATGAATGTAAGACTTGTATTGTTATAAGTATTTACAAATGATACTTTTTATAATGATTTATAATAATCATTATAATGAGGATTTATAATGATTTTATAGTACTTTTATGAACAAAATTAATTAAATCGATTATGTACAATTTATTGTCATTATCTCATTGCTGAGTTAAGAAATAAAGAAAATATTTACAGAAGAATCTTTATTTAAAATTTAACATATTATATAAGCTAAATAAGAATTTTACTTAAAAAGGAAGTTTTACTTTTTATTATTGATAATCGCCATTATTAATGTAATAAACAAAGTACCGCGCTTTTGTACGCACGTTCTGTTTAAGCTCTCTTTGGTAATCTGCTGTATAAAATCAGCCAGACAGAAGCCGTGGATCTAAATCCTGTTGAATAGAATTAATGAATTTTCCCTAATCTAAAGTGGAAACTCAATTGGAGAGAGCGGGCAGCACGAGCAATTGTCAGTTAAGCGAAAGATTGACGACTTCAAGGTCTTGAGAAGCCGTAGGAGCATGCGTGGAAAATCAAATAATAATACGTTGTCTATGAGTACACCTGGGCCTTGGATCAGTCACGACATAACACTGACCGCAGCAACTTCCCCTCGGCACTTAGCGACACACATTACAAAGGGATTGATCGAAATCTTGGGCGCCTCCTTTTGCATCTTCAATCATTCCTCTGCAGCATCCATGTTACATCACTGCTTATCTCTCAAGAGATAAGTTAAATTAAATTACTTGGGGTTCCATAAGCGCTACCTAGAAAGGAAGGCTCTTTCTTTTATTTCTTCCTTTCTCTCTCTCTCTCTTTCTCTTTCTCTTACTCTGTTGATCCAACATCTGCAGCGAATCCCTTTGAAAGGATCCCTGTTGGATATTCTATGTGAATTAATCTTTGGAATAATAGTGTAGATGATAACCGATTATTAATACTCTGATGATAAGACTAATTTTTTTGTGAAATGTTGGAGGCA
Source organism: Argiope aurantia (assembly GCA_026543865.1). Classification (NCBI taxonomy): domain Eukaryota; kingdom Metazoa; phylum Arthropoda; class Arachnida; order Araneae; family Araneidae; genus Argiope; species Argiope aurantia. The sequence goes on from JAPMOR010015631.1 coordinate 461,131, forward strand.
TGCAAAATGGCGGGTTTTTTTTTGTATATTATTTGGTAAAAATTGCAAATGCTGACTAAACCTATACAATCAAGACAGTATATAAAACTTCTACATGCAGTCAAACTCATACATAAAATCTCATGAAAACCGAATGAAAACATTTTGTACAATGTCTTTTCTATTTAACTTTGTCATTTTTATATCAAAATGCCTTATGACAAATTTGTCAAAACATTTTATTGATGCAGACGATTTATTAGCGACATTTGCTTTCAAATGTTTGCCTGTGATTTGTGATTTCTGTATCTTGTTCCAAAATACCGAATCTCACTACGGTTTTAGCTGTTATTCAAATTCCAATGTTTTGCTGTTTCTAGTTTTTGACATACGATATTTTGATGTAACAGCGGCGTTACATCACGTCAAGATCCATTTAAAAAAATGGTTTTTTCCATTCGTTGATTTTTTTGATAAACTCATTCGAAACGTTTCTTATAAAATGTCGTACATGAAAGTATTTAAAGACGAGAATAATATTCTTTGGGAAGCTTGAGAAACCTTCATATTCCTCATACATGCAATTTCTCTATTTTTGACATCTTTAAAATACGAATAGAAGTGACAGTTTTACAGTTTGCAGTTTTAAAGCTTTACAGTTTGCAATTATAATACATTTTTACAAGAATTTTGAAATTTGCTTTAAAACATCATTTTCCGAAATTTTAGTTTTTGCCACTAAAAAAATGTGTTGTTATAAATAATTTGACTTAAAATGAAATTACATTTGTACATTTTTTGATCCGGATAGCGAAAAATCCTATAGGTGTACCTAGAATTAAAGTGCTGGTGAATCGAATTCAATTCAAGATCTTTGAATACTCTAAAAGATTCATTAATGGGAATTAAGATTAATTTCCGAGTTAGCACTTTGCACTTTATCGAGTATGCAAATCAAATGAATAATATGTCATTCTATTTGTCAAATGAATGAAATATTTTAAATCAAACATGAAAACGATCTTGGAATATGGCACCTTTAATTTGAACGACTCGATAAAGTGCATATAACCATCAATTTGAAAAGTACTTCGTCCATCTACTACATTTCGATTTTAGACAAAATATTTAAAAAAAGATACTACAAAGCAGTTCTTTAAAATGCCATAAATCTTCCATCTCCAAAAACAACTGCACACTCTATGAAGTGTGCATATATATTTCCTAAGATCTAGAGATACATTTCCAAACTGGTTAGAATAAATTGTATTCTAACCAGTCTTTTTTCATTCAATCCACGAATTAAAATACAGTTTAACCGTTTATTGTACTTTTAGAATATCCATTCAGTATTGAGGTAAGACGAGGAATTTACAAACTCGTCTCGTGACATCTGAACTTGTCTTCTGGAAAGAAATTAAATTAAAAATGAGAAAAGAAGAAAATAAAAGTTTTAATCAAATTTAAAAATCTAGAAAGAAAGCGTGATATGAATGTGAGATAAAAATTTAATCATATCTAAATATACAGATTAAGCCTGATTGTTATAAATTTCTAACATACTTGCCACACTTCTGAAATCTAGCAAATTGATGCTATTTTTTCCCCTGAAAAGTAAAATATTTAACTTATAAAAATTAAGATTTCCAATTCTTACTTACAGTTTAAGAATTCAAGCTCATATCACATAAAAACCAAGATAAGTATGACCAAGACATACTCCGATAAAGGAATAATATGAAACCAAATGATATGTCGCCGTTTCGTTGTTATTCCGTTTTTATTTTTTAATAAAGTCATCTATAATATGATTGATTGCCTTAAAATGCATATATTTTGATATACTAACAAGCACATCAACTCTTTTTTGTAAAAGTTTGTTAAAATTTTATTATATTGATTAATTATTTAATTATGTTAGCTCAATTCATAAATTTCATTAAATTTTAAACAAGGTTACAGAAGAACTTGATATTTTTAGGTGTTTTAAGATAAAATGTTTGCAACTTTTAATTCTTTAGTTCATAATGTATTAAATATTTTAAAAGTTTTCTAATGTTTTTATGGTTTAGTAATAATTTTTTTAAAAATTTTAATATGTTTTTATTATATATTTATATACAACATTTAAAATTCTATAGCATGCTTTAAAATTTGGATATTCCACTTTTTAGAGTTTTTATCTTTGATGTGTTTGTGTGTTTGATGTTCATTTAAAAATAAAACTCTATAATTGAAGTAATAAATAAATAAAAAGTAGTTATTAATCATTATTAATTATGGAATTTATTTGCCAAGTTTAAATATAGACTTCTGCAAATACATTTCTTGCCAATTTTCTACACCCAGAAACGATTAACTAAAATAATTTAAAATACATGACAATTTAAATCTGACTACTGCCGCCTATCCAGATTTGAAAAGAGAAAGAAATTGCTTCGAAAACACGATTCAGACATCTCCCGACAGAACAGAAGACATCGGAAACGCAAGATAATATGTCTTAATAAATGACATGTCGTCCCTTTCCCAGTCCGTTAGGATAATGCCTTCGCGGCTTCCACTTTCATCATGCCATTGGATACATATACGCAAGATAACTGTAATCAGAAACGATTAAGTTGTCTGCATATGTTTGCTGCCCACGGATCAGTTATGGATTGACGCGATAGTGTATTGATGGTAGTTTTTTTGCATAAAGTAGATGCTATCAGTGTAGATCTCTGACTCGGGTATGATTAATTTAGAAGAGAACATAGAAAATCCCCCAGCTGCTAATTTATTTCTTTTCATGTTGAAATTAATCAACTGCTTCAAAATGCAAGTAGATAAATCAAAAGCTTAATCGATAGTGGTATGAAAAGCGAAAAGATTTCTTGCTTATTTCAAATGTGAGATGTTTCTTCTTTTATAACAGGATTAATATAATTTATAAATATGATATTTTTATCTAATTTGAATATCTTTTTAATCAGTAAACTGCTCAGTATATATTTAAAAATCCTTTAAAATGAAGACATTTGAAAGAAAAATATTTTTCAATTTGAAATAATCATGATACCAAATTATTAATTCAACTTTGTGTAATTTCAATATGGAGTTTTAGCCTAACTTAACTAATTTAATGAATGTAATAATTAAAGAATAGCTATTCGATGCATGGAATAAAGATATCTGAGTATTTAAATAAATGACGATTAATGATCTCAGTATTCATTATTATCAAGAAGGAATTAAAACACTGTACCATTTTAATTTTCTGATGAAATGAAAGTTATGAAGAAATAAGGTGTTATAGGATGATAACAAACGTATGCTTACATTGTAGCTCATAATAAATGCATGACAATTAGAACAACCTGAATTTAAAATTGAAATCTCAAGCAAAATTGACATTTTATACCAGTTTAAATTTTAAACGTGTTTACTAATCATGAACTAGGCCACAGTGCTTTAATGAAAAAATAGCAATGTATTTTGAACGCAATAATAATAATAATAATAATAATAGATGCAATGGCACAGAGTAGTGGAGGCAGTCCACCACGAGTAGTAATTTTGGGGGGAAGCAAAATTTTACAATAAATAATGATAATATTTTATAATTTAAACTAAAAATTTCAGTCATTGAAGATCATGAAATACATGTAGTGGAATCCTTATAGGATTTCATTGAAAAAAGAATAAAAATGCTGAAGTAATTTTAAACATTATTTTGAGCAAAAGTTGAAACTGAGAAAATAAAATCACAGAATAGCCCAAGCATTTTTTTTTTCAATTTTGGGGAGAGAGGTAAAGGGAGCTAAAATAGAACAAATAAAAAAAAAAACAAATAAAAAACGGAAAGGCACATTTGAAAGAACATTGAAGGGCCAAAACAAAAATCAGGATTTTGTTTTAACATAAATAGCAAATAAATAAATAAATAAAATCTATAGGCCTTTTAAACTCCAAAATAAGCTGGAATTGCCAACTTGTTTGTTAGATCTGACGATAGATTTGTTTTTGCTTTAGTTTTTATGGTGCAAAATTCATTTATGGTTTGCTTTGCCAAACTCATTCTAGAAGATTTTTCTATAGAGTAGGTATTAAGTTAAGACACACAACAAAGAATTTCTGTGATCAGATTTCTCTGTTCCATTTTGAATATAATTCCGAAATCTAAATAACCGAAATTATTTTCCTTTTATTTATTAAACAACCGTCCTGTTTTGAAGAAACAAGATCATTGCTTGAGGAATGTAAATTTAAACGGTTGTCAGATGATAGCGATGGCACTTCATACGCTACTGATCCCCTTGGTCAGTTGGAAAAGGGATGTTAATCTAAGTTAACTAAAATAAAAAATATGCACCCCAGCCCTCCAACATCGACACTAGGGTACTCCGATATTGTTTTTGTAAGAAAATCTTGAACCAAATATAGAAGATGTATATATATGAGAAAGAGAGAGAATTGTTGCCTCAAGCAGAGAAAAGAAGAGAATTGTTGCCTCAAGCAGAGAAAAGGAGAGAATTGTTGCATCAAGCAATGAAATGAGACAAGATGTTTGACAAGAATCGAGAATATTATTTGAAGAATGACACATTTGACTTCATCGAGCTAGATACGATTTATCAAATCATATTACTTTGATTTCATCATGCATTTTACTTCTATTTCCCCCGATCTATCAGATTTATAGCGCCGAACAAGCTTTAATTTCTTATTAAAAATATTTGAAAATGAAAATTAGAAATTTTGCAAGGGATTTCTTCTTTTTAAATGAAATCACTCGGTTGATTAGTATGGTAAATGTTGTGAATTTCATGGAGAATGGTTTTTAAAAACATTTTCTAGTACTTATTTGGATGAATATGTGAAGAATATACAGCTTAATAAAGCCAAATGGAGTTTATCTTTATTTTGATACTTTTCTCTTATTAATTATTTTTAATAATAAAAATTCTTATCTTATTAGATAAGAATTATCTCATTAAGATTAGCTGAATAATTGTTTAAAGAATTGAATCAACACAAGATTTTTCATATCTTATAAACGTAAATCAATGATATTGCACAACTTGTCATTCATCACATCATTACATAAATTGAAAGAGGATGAATAATATTTCATCAAAATATAAAAATAATTGTTATTATGTTTTAAAGACGAGAGGTAAACAATTTTGAAAATTAATTTGATTTTTTTTCTCTGAACTGTGTTTTTAATCAAGAAAATTTTATGACATTCTTTTTTAAATAAAAATCTTCTTTCGATTAAGAATCTACTTCATGAATAAAAATAAAATTTTATGTTCTGTTGAGAAATAAAAAACACACCATAATTATTTTATAAATGAGTTAATTTTTAATGGAGTTTTTAAAAATTAATTTATTTTTCTTTATTTTTTATATCCAAATAATCTCTCATTTAGCGGAAGAAATCCAGTCTTGATTATTTAGAGGTTTGAACGAAGAGATCTTTTTAATTAGCGAAAAAAAGCTTTTATCGATAGATTTCTTGGAACCTACTTTATCGATAGAAGAGTTTTCTGTAATATACTTGAAAGGAGAACAAATCTAATATTATTTATCGTTGGTGTACGAAATATAATGACTAAGTTACATGAACCAAACTCATGCCTCACAATTTGTAAAAAAAAAAAAAAATCAAATTTCTAAGGCTATTCAACAATAAAATCCTAAAATCAATTCACAGTTTGAATGTGAACCGAGGATTCTTTTAACAAGTAACCTTCCATTTAACGGTGTAAAACGATGAATGAACCCAAGATATTTGATGATTTGAATGCGAAGAGGGAAAAAATATCTTTTTTGACTCGCGAAAAAAAAAATTATTGATAGATTATTCGGAGTCTCCTTCATCAGGAGAAGAATTGTTTGTAATGTACTTGAGAGGGGAATAAATCTGATATGATCTCAAAAATTTATAAAATATGACGAAATTATATAAACTAATCCAAAGAAAGTAAGCTCATCGCAGCTACGCAACAGAGGTTGAATGTAAGTCGAGGATTCTTTTGATAGGCAAATAGCCTTTCGTTTAACGGGAGTAAAACGGTGAGTGACCCACAAGTATTTGATGGTTTGAACGTGAAGGGGGATGAAAGGGATCTTCCTAACTGGCGAAAAAAGTCATTTATCGATCGATTACTTGGAGTCCACTTCATCAGGGAAAGGGGGAGAAACCAGGGCAGCATCATAAATTACATAGCCCCGATCTTTTTTCTTTTTTTTTCCTTGGGCATTTTCTTGCACATCCCCTTAGAGATATTTCTGATATGGTAGATTGAATCTCACAGGCGGTGAATGGAATTACTTGTGCAAACAAGTGGAAGAAAAAAAAATCACTTCTTATTCAGAATTTTCCTATAAGAAGCTTGTCGTCATCTGACCGTGGTTCAAAATTACGAGGTCCGTCCCAAAATAGCCCTAGTGTTGCTTCAAAACGGGACGTTAATATAACCAAACCAAACCAAACCTATAAGAAGCTTGAAAGCGGAGCAAATCTCATGTACATATTGGTACAAAAGATGACCACGAAGCTGTACGAACTTAAACTAATACCACAAGACTTCTTTCCTAGTGTTAGTCGTTTTATATAATTTTGACTTCGTTTAGAAATCACCAGATAGAGAATTTTTCTGTAGAGAAATGAAATGAATGAGTAAATAAAAATTCATTATGCCATCACAGTTTAAATAATTCTTGTCGGCTATAATTCTTAAATTAACTATTCTCATTTCAAATGTTTCTTAAATTTTGTTTCAATACAGAAACTTGATTAATAATTTTTTGAAAATCTTTTGTTGTTTGCACTATTATAATATACAAAAATGTCTGGTTAAATTAAATGTTGCTAAATTATGATGACATTGTCAGAGATCAATGCAATTACTTTCAATTTGTTCGAATATTTAATATTCGCTTGTTGGTAAAGATAAAAAGAGTAATTTAATTATTTCTATCACTTTACAAAGATATGGGTTCTTGAAAAATATGGTTGAGATTTTAGAAAAGCTTTCAAAGTTTACATATTGCTTGACTATTATAATAGTCTCCAGTTTCCTTACACGAGATTGTTACAACAATAGATTAGTGCTTTAAGATATCAATGACAGATTATCTTTTAAGTATGCTTAGAATGCAGACAGAGACATAAAAGAGAAAATTATTGTTGAATCGTTTTTAGCTGTAAATTGAAACTAACCCTGCTGTTTGTGAGTAATGTATGTCTGAATAAAAATGTGTTTGATGTAATGGGATAATCAGTTTCAATGGGTGGGTCTTGTGATATGTTCAACTCCGACTGATACAAAAGTAAAATCCTTCATTTACAATATTAAAAAAGGGGAGTGGGGAGAGAAGAGCTAATTTGCTTGTTCGTTGACGTATTATTTGTCCAAAAGCAGAATCCAAACCACTTGACTCTGATTATTTTCTGGAAACTTATCTGAGATAGGTCCATTGCAATATCATTTCGTTGTCATCTCCGATTCAATGATACTCATTTGACGACTTGATAATTCTGTATAGTTTTTAAATAAAATTCCTTAGTTCTTGAATCATATTAAAGTAAGATAATTATTCTGTTCATTAAAAATAATGTCAAAAAGGTCAATGACTAGTTTTTATATGAAGGGGTCTGTTATTTTACAGGTATTATATTACTACATTTCTTTAAAAATATTGTTTAATGAACATCATAAAAAAATTTTAAGGGCAAGTCGCCACTATAACTCTTAAAATTATAATGACACACGATGTAGTCTTGATATCTTGTATTCTATTTAATTATTTGTACTGTATTTGTTTTATCTCGAATCTACTTTCTAAAAAAATGCCGTCAAGCTTATATCATCAACTTGAATTCGATACATTGCGATTTCCATTTAAAGTTTTGGAAATGAAAATGTTCGTGAAATTATTTCTTTGAAATTCTCTTCTGATCATGAACTTCTTTTGTAAGATAAGTACATGGAACACCGAGCTTAACTTGACAATTTTCTTTTTTGTAAAATCATAAATAAAATCCTATCCTGTGTCTCGTTTAAAGTTAAAATGAAATCTAATTGAATTGCAAACGTGGGCTTGAACATAGGAAAATTGCATTAGAATTCGAAGCCCTAATGTATAGTCAATCGGCTCATGTATGGTCACATGTCAATGTTTCTTTGTGAGTAAAATTGAGTTTTTTTTCTGTTCAGGAAAGACACCTATATATAAACTTAAAAAGCAAAACCTAATCTAAATATAAAATTTGATCCAAATCGTTACAGCAGTTTCCGAGATACACGAAATAAAATTAAAAATATACAAGGACTGTTCGTTTATAGTTATAAAATTTACAGGAAATATTTTACAACCGTGCCCTCTCTTGCTTTTGTTCGGAAGTATACAGATTGCAGTCTAAATAAGTCTCAACATGGTAATAACTGAAACACAGTAAGAGGACTCAGGAGAAGCCAAGAATTCGGGAGGGGGTTAAGGGGGAGAGGCTGTTAGTCCTTGGTCATTTCTAATACACCTTAATACTTATTCAACAACTGTAATAAAAATATTTAACACAAAATAAGTTATGATTTTAGACTTATTTTATTTTAGTTAACATATAACGCTCTGAAACTTCAATAGGCTCACATTGGAATGGGCGTGGTAATTTTGAACTGTGGTCATATGACTCAATATCTGTAGAAATAACGACTTCATCTATTGCATCCTTACTACTTCACTTGTGTGAATCAAATATACTCATCTTATAAAAATTATGAAATGCTATTTTATTAAATATATTGGGCTTTTCTAACACAGTTAATTTCTCATTCAACAACTGCGACGAGACTATTTAATATCAAAATAATTCGCGTATTTAGCAAAAGAATTATTTCGGCGAGATTAACTTTAAATTTCCTATGTTTAGAAGAAAACATTTTTCTAAAGAACCTTGTAATTCTGAACTATGTTGATTGCACCAATAGAGAGAATGATCTCACCTGTTTCATTTTTATTATTTCTTCATGACTGAAATTTGTCCATTTTTAATCATGTACATATAAATTAAGAAAAATATCTCGTGGAGTTTAATAAATGTGACAAAAAGGAATGATATGTTAATTTACAGAAAAATTTTCGAAATAAATCTCATCTTTCTAAATTTATCTGACGAACACGAGTGAGGTTATCAATAAACCCCGGAGAAGCATTTTCTTTTCTTCATTTCTTCCTTTTATCTTTCCAATCCCTTTTGCAGAAGACAGAAATCTGATGAAAATCGCTGTATGAAGAACTCATCACTTAGCGGATAAGCATCGCCCCACACGAACACCATTGACAGGAAGACGTTCATTTAGTAGAAGGTTCAACCGACTGACAGCAATACGACCACGGTCCATACAAAGAAAAAAAGTGCATTTCGTAATGAGGTGTTTTTGTCGACTCAATACGCTAAAACACTTCGTACTTGGAATCGGCCCTTTTTATGCTGAGGCGTCAAAGTTGTGTATGGTAAAATCTGGAAATGTAATCTTGGAATAGGACGATTCTAAAATGAGAGAGAAAAATGTTTTTCCTTTAAAAAGTATTTAATATATTAATAAGGTTTTCAATGTAATATGGATCTTTGCATATTTATAATCCTTTATTTTAATTTGTTCCAAAAATTAATTTATTAAACATTTTTGTTTAATTTCAGTTTGTTCATGTTAGTAACGATTGAATTTTGTAGTCTTTTAATTTTCACACTTCCTAATGATTTAGAATTTTGAAATTTTATAGGCATGTGTATTCTGGATGATAATATCTCATTTTAATATGTTAAGGACTTATCTAATAGTTAATGATACATTTTGTCAGCTCATAATTAAATTTTGATTCTATATTCTTGACGCTACCTGACAGTAAATTTTAGAAAAAAATTGATTTCAGAATCCCATAATAACAATGATAATCAATTATAAATTTAAAATTAAATGTAACTAAAATAAAAAATTCTACTTTAGTGCGCTATAAATTTTTTAAAAAATTATTTTCATGAAATTCCTTTTTGATTTGAAAACTGTCTTAATTTGCTACTTTTTTTTATATCACAACTTCTTTATCTTGTGTGCAACCGACCACCCCGCCGCCACTGAATGAAGCGGAATTGACAGTTATTTCACAACTATGTCCCACTTAAAATAATTATCATGTATTATAATAAGTAAAGAGTTAACAATGGCCATTTTTTATTTTTATGCATTGAGATTTAAATAACTATATATCTCAGCGTTTAGGTTTAATATAAAGAAAAAATAATATTTATTTACTAGTTTTAGAATAATATTTTCTAAGTTTGTCTTTTCTTGTAATTTAATATAAACTGAAAGGCTAAGATAAAAAACTTTCTACAATAATTTTAAACTCAGGCAAATAGATAAACTGAAACTAAATTGATTTTACCATGATCGATTTTTGATGGCATATTTATTTTGGCATGTAAATGCTTGACGAATTAAAACTATTCTTATTAGGCAGTTAGTTTTCATCATTTTAATTATTATTATTAAGTTTGGATTTGTAACTTTGGCTTATTTTTTATTGCGTGAAATTAGATGAGCTTACTTTAATTGTTTTTGAACTTTTATTACTTCTAACAGATTCACTCCAGAGCTTCATAAGCCTTTCGCTTATAAGGTCGTTTCTAATGTTTAAATCGAAATTCAGAAAATTTCATAGTTACATTTGAAATGAAATGAAATTAAAAATTAATAAAATTAATTCAAGGGATAAAAATCACTAAAGTACCTCAGGAACTTCTTAAGTATTTATATGGACTGAAATAACCATTTGCAACCCAAACTGGCAACGAGGAATTTTAGTTAGGAGATTAAATAAATTTCTAGATCAAGGGATTTAATGGCTCTCCCATTTACGATTGAATGAATATTGATGGATTTTAATTTATCTTGAATACTTTATAATCAATCAAAAGGGACAGAAACTAAAAGAACTAGGAGGAAGTTCCATATAAAATAAAAATAAAAAATGTAAGTTCATTTGATGCGTTAGTAATTTAACAACTCGTTATATAAAATAAAAAAGAAGTGCTAATCAATGAGTTCAAATTGTTTCGTATGTACACAAAAAATCATCAAATCGTGGCTGATTGCTTGATACTAAAAAGCAAGGGTATCGGTCATATCAGCTTTTAAGTATTAATAATTTGTAAAAATACATCTCAGATGGCAGATCGTAGAAAGAGTTCCTATATGTCAACGTGTTTTTAGAGAATCAGGAAGTAAATTTTATTTCTTTGTGACTTAACGATAAGGTTGCGTGAATTTATCGATGTACACTATATCGATATAATAATTATTTATATAATTTACTAAACAATATTGAAGAAAATGAGAAGAGAAAATACTGTAAAATAATAAAGGCTTTCAGAATCTGAAGAGCAGCTCTACAACCTTTTTGACCTTAGCATTCCGTATCACGACACCATTAGAGGTCCTGGTCCATAATTTAAGAATAGTTTATTATTATATCTAGCAATGCAAATGTAGAGATTACAATTCGATTGGCACACAAGGTAGTATTCTTATTCAAGGTTACAAAAAGTTACAACAGAAACAGACAAAAATTAACTGGAAAATCTGATCGTGAGTGACATACAAATTAAGCAACTTGAGTATATATATATTCAAGCACTGATTTGAATATTTCCCAGACATGTCTGTCTTTATGAACACATTTTTTCAACCCTTTTCTAAAGCATTTAACTTCCGCACATTCATTCTTCTTTTCAGTTTTTATTTGTCAAACACTCATCTGAATCCTTGGCTACTTTCAAATAAACCATGAACTAAGCAAACGCTCCTACTTTCATTACGTGAAATTGTTTGATCTTAAGCACGACCCTATTTCGTCGAATTCTTTGATTTAACCTTACAGGAACATTATGCGTATTAAACATTTATAATCTTTGAATTTTTAAATCAATATTCAGATTAAAAATTAATATGAAATCAGTGCTTAACTACATTACTTTATGTTTTTCTACGGATTAGAAGAATAATTTTAAATTATTGATGTAAGCACTGGAACTTTATATAAGGGTACAAATAAAAAGTTCCATAAACGGCGGGGAAATTTTAAATAGGAAATGTAAAACCTGATAATGCTGTGATATGATTACGTTCAAAACAATTTAGTAGAAAATAATGTAAAGCGAATGAATTAAAGCAGATTGTAAAAGGATGGATTGCTTTTGTGCCATACTTGAAAAGATTTGCTTGTGATTTCCTCAGTTGTGGAATTCGAACTAGATAGCTGTCTTGGGAGCCACTGGCAAATTGATTAAAAAGATGTTACTTACCTAGTTGAGAAAGAAATAAATTTGTAAAAAATAACAATTCTGTGAATTATAAAATATTTAGAATAATATTAATATTTTGCGAAGTAAACCTGGTCAAATTTGTATGTGTGATAATTAGTCAAGTAAGTCAATTAGTTAATAAGGTATGTATAAACACAGAACATATACATAAATAATGCGATTTACAAATATGAATGCCGCTCAGACTTGAGTCATAATAAATAAATAAAGACATATGCATTTTCACATAGTTATTAAAATTTTAAAAAATCAACCTAAAATAGATTATTATCAGTAATTGAGTTAAAAGTGTATTGAAATGGAAACCAAATTGATCTTTTAATTAAAAAATAGACTTCACAATGTGCCTTCGACAGCAAAATGTATAAATTTTGAACGGATACGTTTCAAATTCTTTTTCAATTACTTATTGTTACTATATGTATAGAAATAGATAGGTAGTAGGTTCATATAGCCTATTAACTTATGCATCCTCTATTTACAAGCGAAATTAGTAACTTGGAGAAATTTCACAATAAAAAAGTGAATTTATTCCCAATAATGTAAACAATCTTTTGAAAGACAGTCTTTATGAAAATTCATTACATGATGTTGATTAGAATCTCACTTGAACAAGCATATCTAATTTTGGATTTGGTCAAAATTCATATCTATGCAGCACTGAGATAGAATGACGTATATCCGATATATAAATGTAGATCGCCTAGCAGGACGTCTTCAAGAGAAACTGCACCACTTTTGTGTTTTTTTCCCTTGGAAATTCAGGAAAATCTGCAGAATCAACACAACAGAAGTGATTGATTCCTTGCTAAAGCGCATATCACATATACCAATTTTTTAAAAATAATATCGCATAAGAACATTGCCAGAGGATAGAATTAATAACCGTTTTACCTTCGATTCATGGTGCTCAACATGCCATGCGTCGTTATGGTTATGGTCATCCCATTGCTCCAATCGAATCTGTTATATGTTGCATTTTAGTTAATTTTTAGACTAGTATAACAATGTTAAGAATTAATCTGCGGTAAAAAATAATTTGAATTCATAAAATAGGGAGCTAACAAGAATACATTTTTTTTTAGAATAAGTTAGGCTTGCATAATTATGTAAGACTTTTTAATAGCTCCCAAATGATGAAGGTGATATTCATTGTACTTTTTTTATCCTTTAATTCACCCTGCCGTATATCACCTGAGTTATGCTGATGAGAAACTTCCGCTATAATGGCCGGTTTTCACTTCACATGTGGCTACATTGAAACTGGGGAGTCCAGTTACTTTCATTTCCATGATGGAATCTAATGGCCGGTAATGGCCATTAGGGCTCAATTTTAGCTCCCCACCATCGTGTTATCGCGACGACGATCATCCAGTTTACCATAGATGCCTAGGCAAGGCTGGATTAACTTTGAAATTTTTAGACGATAACTTCTTCCCTTCAGAAGGACATCACGGTGAAGGCGGTTTCATCTTATCCAGGAATAAAGTATCGGGTTTCCATTACCTTCATTTTGATGACAGGACGTATCTCTTGCAGGAGGGGTTCAACATGACCGATGGAAGCCCTTAGGATTCCACCTCTAGCTACTATGTTATTGTCCCAACAGCTCTTGTTCAGTTACATCCTTCATGCTTTAGCAGAGAGGTTTGCCATTATTCTCGAAATATCCACAAAACAAACAATTAGAGAACGTCTTAACTACGATATATTACTTCATCAGATCATAATGGAAAATTGGGACGCTCCTTTTTCATAGAAATATTTACAAAAAATCTTTATGATCAATTTTTTTGTTTATAGTTGATTTTAGAGCACGGAGATGACTCCCTTTAATTGAGCAAATGGAGCTTTGTTACACCAAGATGATCAATGGTCTCATAGGAAGAAAGTAATAATTATCGATTTCGATATGCTACCATCAATTGCGAAATCATCAATTATTCATTCTGTTTTTGAGAAATACAACAACAACTTCTGTCTCCTCTATGAAGAAATACAGAATGCAAAGTGCTGTTTAAAACTCTATGTATGAAATTATTTATTATACCTCTTAATCAATTTATTTGGTGTTAATGCCCTTTGATTTTATTTCATGATAAAAATATTCGTCTTATTTGAGTTTGACATTCTTTTGTGACTATTTTCCTTCACTGAATGGCGAATACAAATGGCGTTTTTAAAGAATCATTTTGTGCTTGTAGAATATTAAAGAGAAGCCAACCTGTCACCTCTCATTTTTTTCCTTTCATGTTTATTTATCCTATGATTAAATCCAGTAACGACAAGCCAAACGCATAATTAATGAAGAGGGTTATACAAAGTATTTTCGAAATAAGATAAGAAGAAGACCATTAAAGTAACAAGATATGATACTCTGTAATTATTTTATCATTGCTTTATTTCTCTATTGTGCAAATCTCGCTTTTCCAAATCTTTAAAATTAACATTGAGTTAGATGGAGCGACATTTTGCGTTTGGTTATACTACGATTAATACATAGTATTTTCGAAATAAAATTAGAAAAAAAGGGATGTTGAAATACAAAGACATGATCGTCAGTAGCTACCTCATTATTTTTTTTCCCCAACTTTATTTTTGTATCTTTTTTCAGTCTTCATAATTTATATTTAATGAGAAAGAAAGATATTCTGACATCTAAAATACCATAAAAGGCATTACATGTGTACGAAAACTCCTTGGATTCAAAACAATGGTGTCATTTATTTCACGAAACATCTTCTAGCCACTGGCCTTGGGAGTTACAGCATTGAATAGCCGTAATACATACAAGGTGTCCCATTAAGACATCCCAATTCTGTAAGCCAGATTCTTTGTTTGGAGTACAGAAAAATTTCCCAATGAATTGTACCTATAGTATAGGATATATCGTCATAGTTTCTGAGAAAAATATGACATTATATCCTGTGCATAGAAGAAATTTTATTGGAAATATGTACATTGATATTTGCATATGTTTAAGTTGGAAGATGCTCAAACTGTCCACTGCGCATATCGAGTAAAGAATGACTAAATGCACACGCTGCAGCAGCATGGTGTAAACAAAAATACATGCAACTAGTAGACCAGCAACTAAGTCGCTTTCTGTAATAAATAGACCCCAAAAGACCAATTCTTTCAGATGGGCCTGCACGAAAAAAATCCAGATGTGTGTGATCTGGTGATCGTGTTGTCTATAGAGCTGTCTATAAACCCCCATTATTCGAATCCAATGGCCTGGCTATACCATATCCAGCCAGTCACGTACCGGAGATCTGAAATATATTGAAGTCCCATCATGTTGAAATCATAGGCGTATAACGCCGCTAAGGGCATGTCATCCAGGAAACGGGTTAATACTTCATAAAGAAATACCAAGTATACCAGTTTTCCAGGATGATAATAATTCGATTCTTGAAAATACAATAAAATATCGAAATATCTGATATTTAAAGACTTTATTTCATTAAACTGAGTAGAATTTAGAAAATGTCAGCGTTTAGTTGAATCTCAGTTAAATTTATGTAATACTCTATTGCCCTTTCAAATAATATCAACGCTCAAATAGTTTATAATGATATATCTTGAAAAGCCAAAAATATTGAATGAATGCTTCAACACTTTTTAAAGATTAAGAATGAGCATTAACGTCGAAAATATGGAGTTATTGTGAAAAGAAGGGAAATATCTGTTTTTATAAGAATTGGGAAAAATATTTACTGTTATGTAACTCGTTTCAGATTATAAAATATGAGGCAATAAAATTTTGATCGAAATCTGCACGAAAATCGGCATTAACTGTTATTATTTTTAGAATGAATGATAACTCGTCCGCAGAGTGGAAGGATTCTAACAAAAAGGACATTCTCTCTTACTGAGAAATACTTTTTGTTAAATTAAACGCATCTATTTTCAAAATAAGAATTTAAAAATATATTAATTGAAATCTCTACAAAAAAACTGCCATAATTTTCAAATTTATATTACGTCATTATTATTAAGAAATAAACAAGAATGGATAATAATTCTTTTCCAGAGACTAGAAATTCATGTGAAAGTGGAACATTGTGTTTTACTGATACATTGTTCTTATCATGTTAAACCTATAAACTCCCAAATAAAATACTGATTGAAATTTCTATAAAAAGTGAAGCAAACGGCAATAATATTCAAAAATTAAATTAGAATTTATCGTAAGTGTTTAAGAGACGATGAATTCGGGTGAAATGGATATTGTGTTTTACAAGAAGAAAAGAAGTATTTTTTATTATATTAAAGTTGAATTACTTAAATATGAAGGAATAAAATATTTCTTGATACCCCTATAAATAATGCCTGGTCTCTCCGTAAAAAAATCACGTAACCAATGATTCGGCTGATGCGAGGTGAAACGTCACGCCTACATGTAAGAAAATCGTGTTCAAAACTTTTCACACATTTATAAGTGAAGACAAACGCCTTAATTAGCTCGCCTTTTTATATGGTTATTAATGGCGGGGCGATGAGGACCATTAATATTTTTAGAATGTTTCAGTGTCGTCTTTCATTATCATCGATGAATTCACTAAGAGAGCAACAATATGGTAAAATAGTAGGCATGAGGAAGGTGCGGAAAACCTCAAAGCCCCATGAGATCTGATCAAGATAAGATTTGGGAGGTATTCTAAGTGCATGGTGGAGGGGGGCGGCTTAATGTTTCAGAATCGTGCGCAGTCCAACCTGAGATCTTTCGCACCTACTACCGACAGGTAAGTTCGCCCAAGAGAGTTGGCGAAGGAGCTTTTATTGTTTTCAGGTCTTAGATTCCAACCGTCCTTTTTTTTTTTTTTTTTCCTCCAACAGTCAGTGGTAAGTAGTAAGTAGTTCAACACGATTTTTGAAATACCTAAGCATTTACACCAATTTTGGTTGGTGTTAGAATAGCAGGACCTATGGAGTAAAAAAACTAACGTGTTATAAAACCGTTTAATGTTTCATAACTATAACGATTTATTAAGCTTAATTCTTAATTTATTTCACCTTTTTTCTTTATTACGTGGGGAAGTAATGGTGATATTAAAGTCAATATACTACGAATATTTTTATAAAAAATTTATTGATAGTAAAATTTCTTCTTGATAATAGGATAGCGGAATATTTTTATTTAAACTCTAACTATTGATGAAACTGCTCGGAGTTCCAAAGCTAAAGCATTTCTTATTTGTTGTTAGGAATGGGAACTTTTGAATTAAGAAACGAGCCTTTGAGAATACCGATCATATTTAGAGTATTTATAATAAACTTTTAATATTTTTATTGCTTATTTTTCTCTTTATTGCATGAATAAATAATGGTAAAATGGCAATTATACTGGCAATAATATTTACGGAAATGCTTTTTATTATTGAAATCTAATCTTGGTATCAGGATATCGAAGCTTTCGAGATTAAAAAAATGTGAATCTCTGACGAAGATGTTTAAAATTCTGAAATTAATTGACTTTTTTAAAGCTTGATGCAAAAAGTTTTCGTGCAATTATTTTCTGAAATCTATTTTATATGAAAAGGAATAAAAATATTAAAATTAGCAAAAAGCAGATAATTTTTAAATGCCAAAAATGTAAGTTCCTTGATTAGATTTAAGCTTGAAAGCATCAAATCACTTATGACGTAAATTCGTAAAACGAATATAAAAAATTATGATGTTCTCATTCAATGCAATAAAAATCCGTATTAAGAATAAAATAAATTTAACATTTTCATAGATTCTTATATTTATTTTCTCGTATAAGAAATATACAAACGGAAAATATTCCAATCGTAAAAAAAATTCGACCTTGAGATGTTGATAAATCTCTTTATTTTAGATGTTCATGATTCCGAAAAACACATGTTTGGAATCATTTTGCCTGCAAACGCAAGTATTTAAAAGCGTTTTGAGATAGTCGGAAGAAATTTAGCTTCTAGTCTTTACACGAAATTTATAGATTTCTATCAAATCTTTAGTCTGTCTGTCCGACTGCACGTGAATGCGATATATACAAAATATAAACTAGATAACTTAAACTTGGTTCCCAGTTTTAGAATGAGAAGTGCAGTTCCGTATCGAATTTTGAACTAAATGTCTGTCGGTCTGTGCGTTCTTATGAATGTAAAATTGATAGCTTAAAAACGCAATGATTTAGATAAATGAAATTTAGTTTGTTTTCTCATTATTTAAATTGTATTTCTATGTCACGTTTTGGCTTCAGTCGGTGAGGAAAAAAGTCTTTCGAATTTCATACTTGATTTTCTTCACTATAATGTAAAATTCAAGACACTCATGTTAAATACTCTGAAATAAAAGCGCGAGCATTCGTGAGATTCATGGTCTTCAATAAATTTCACAAAATTCCACAATTTTCAAGCGAGAGGGTTGAATAACACCTCTATTAGGGAGCATGATAATAAAATTCGGGGGACCACTCCCTTTGGGTCGTTTAGAAGCGCAAACTATACACTTTATTTTTACTTATATACGAAGAATGAAATTGACTATTTAAAAACGAAACTTCTGAATATTAATATGCGTAACTATGAAGACTTAATTTACGTCTTCATAGTTGACGTTTATTAAACTTACGTCAATTGATCCGGTGATACATGTCCCATGTAACACTATTTAATATTATTTGCAATGCTTCCCCCCCATATTGGATAAGAGAAAACATTACTTAGAGCAGCAAAAATCGTTCCCATCAAGCACGCTATTTATTGTAAAACCGGGTTTTTGCCATTCTACAGTTTGTTCTTCTTAATATGATGAAAGTTCTGAACTGTTTCTAAACCAACGGGTCTGGTCTCTCCAAAGCTCCAAAGCTTTCTCATAAAGGTGTTGTGCCCCCCCCCCGCCACTCCCGAATAAAAATGTAAATTTTAGGCAAGACCGTGAATGCCAGGTATGCTCAGAATTTTATTTTGAGTCACCCAGATAAGAGTTGAGTGCTTAGTAGTATAGAAAAGGAACCCGGTATTTGTGTACTAATTACATGGCATTGATGAACAATACTTCCTAAATATCGATTTTTCATGTGAATCTAGAGTTTTTAGAATTTAGCTTGCTATCTTTGGCAATTAATCATTAATTGGCGATTTATGCATTAAAAACTTCGAATTGGAGCGCTAATGGTCTAAGAGGTATTTCTAAATCATGAATTCTAAAATAGAGTTTTTTGGCAACATATTACCGAAGTTTATACGTTTTTATTTTATTTTTATAGCGTTAGATTTAGTATAAGACATATTTTTATCGTTGTCTTTGTTTTAATTCATAATAGCAACGAGATGAGAACAAAATTATATATATTAACTCAAAAGAACCTGAAATTACTTTAGAAAAAAATTTATATAACGAAATTACGTATGCTGGTTTTTTTATACTGTGTGTTGACGAAATTAAATTCTTTCTCGCCTAGATTTTAACGGCAAGTATCCAAGTCAATCGAAATGGTAAACAGCCACGTATTACCTCAAAAAATCTTTTCACACTATTTAAAATGTGATAATATTGACGCAAAACTATAACTAAAAACCAAAAAAGTATAGGTGGGAATATGCAATTTATCAGCAAAATTAGGAACGACACACTTGATGCTTCTACAAGAGCTTGCTATGTGGAAACATATATAAGCAATCGAAATTTAAAACTAAATATACATATCGTTCAGTTCATATATTTCTTCCCTGGTGCTTTCTTCAAAAGTTTAATCATTCAAAACACTTACCGATTTCTCTTCCAGATAACAAAATAATTACGTATTTAACTTCTATAGTGCCAAAATTATGCTAAATAGAAAACGCGAATTCCGTCTACTGGCCTCGGATTCCACTGAACTAGTCGATTGTTATGATTTCCACTTGTTTTCTACAGCTTATTCAGTGAAGGTAGTAAATTAGAAAAACTGCATCCCCGTAGTAGATTTACGAGAACTTGGTGTCAACAGTTTGCCGAAGGAATTTGCGCAGTTTGGTGGCGATAAGCGTCCGCCAACCTATCATGAAGAACTCAAGAAAAAGCGTAACAAGCGACAACTGCAGGCTGCAACAGTACATTGGTTTTGGTTAAGGGTTATTTTCCGATGCTTTCTTTCTTGCTTCCCCACTCCCTTCATTTAAAAAAAAAAAAATCTCTGATTGGATGACAACGCGTATTACTTTATAATTAATGGCAGGTTTCATTTCCCCTCAAATCGATATGGTAAAAAAAAAAAAAAAAGGAGAAAGAAAGAAAATTGGATCGTATTTTACTTTGTATTAGTTGTTATGAGGAGAGACTCATGTTACTT
>JAPMOR010015631.1:486790-592646 GCA_026543865.1 Argiope aurantia
TATATATATATATATATATATATATATATATATATATATACAGTACGCGAAATTTAAAAAAAAAATAACCGCACGGGAATAAATAGTTTGTGAAACCATGTATGATACAACGTTGAAACAACTCGATAATAAAAAAATAAAATAAAAAAAAGTGTGAAAGGGAACTTTTACAGGCCCAGGATTTAACCCTGTCAATTCTGGAAAAGGAATTTTCTTTTTAAAAATATTCACCAAGTTGATCTCAAATCTAAAAAAATAAATAAAAATATTTAGTGCCGTTTTCTCAGACACACACTACGCGAAGCTAAATTGAAACTGTGCTTTTATTTCCCTTTTCATTTTTCGACCCGTCTTTTTTCCCCATTGAGTGCAGTTCATCCATTCAGTCTCACCCGGAAGATTAAATTAACGAAATTCGTAAAAAAAAAAAAAAAAAAAAAACAACGTTTTTTTCTCCCCCCCCCCCTTGCTATTATGTGGATATTCTACTCTGAATAAGATTTTAGTATCAAAAGCGCAACGTTATTGGCTATTCCAAAAATGAAACAAATGTAGCACCAGCTCATAAAATCACCAAAAAATGTATTTGGTATCAAAAAAATTTATTTGGTAGTAAATACTCTTATGATTCCGATAAACGAAACAAAATCGATATATCACCACAATTCCACCGTAGAATCCGATTTTAATATCGAAAACATAATGACGTCGTTGGAGTATTCCACCAATCATCCATCTTTCCAAGTTCCCTTCCCTCCTCTATCCAGCTGAGTTCCCCACCCCCTGACTTGGTCGCTCGGACGGCGAAGGTGCAAAAATCTCTCCAGTTGTACCTTACACCAGCTCAGCGGTAGGACGTAACTCGAATACCTTCCTTTTGCATGACCATCGGGATTTTTGATTACCTCGTGGGCTTGTATGTCCAGCCATGCGATTGATTGTCCCCAGTGTATTCAAGCTGCAGATCACCACATGTATGCTTCGAGGTAAGAATTGCAATTCATCGCTTATTTAGTGTATTTTTTTCCTGTTCACTGCTGGGTTTAGTGGGATGGTGCTTCCCGGTTTTTTTAAGCGGGGTGATTTGATTAAATGGGTTAGTTGGATTGCGGTTGGCAATGTGCTTTGACATTAATTTTTTGAATGTTTAAAATTTTAGTGTTCATTTATGTAGTACCCCTTAGAATTAATTTTCTCCTCTTTTTTGTGTTGGATAACTTTTTTAGTTAAAAAAAAATTGTATTGAAGGAAATAAAATAACTTTTGAAGTGTGATAATATTTTTTTACCTTTGATTCTCCTCTTTTTCCTTACATGCGGAAATAAGAACTTATTTTAATTTTAATTTTATAATTATTTAAAGGTGATTAAAATTATTAGTTTCTATGTTTTTCAAAGAATATTTTGCGCTGTTTCTTTAGAAAAAAAAAATTAAAGTTAAAATTTTAAATATATTGTTATGATTTCATTAATGCTGTTGCACTCTATTACTTTTTTTTACAAGCTGTGTGCATGTTACACTGTTTTGTTATCTATTTTATTCGTTAAAAATTATTACAAAAATTAAAATTATATTCTATTTTATTAGTTATCTTTTTTATTTGTTTTTTTTTCTGACTATATTCTCTTTATTCTTAAGTAATTCTTTTGGTCTTGCACAACTTTAATATTATGGATTTTTCTTCCTCAGTGGAAATTAGATGTTGCATTATTAAATTTTCAACCAATCTTTTTGTATTTTGACAACAATAGTCTAGAATTATAGTTTCATTGAGGGAGCTCTTTTTTTTTCGCTTGGTATATTTTTAATTACGTAAAAAATTTTAAGTTAAAAGTTAAAAAAGCACAGATAATAAGAAAGCAACCCGAGTTTCAAAAAAATAATCAAGCTGCTTTCAGTATTTAAGCTCGGCAAATAAATTAATTAATTAAAAAAAAAAACCTGAATTCAGTATGAAACAAAGCTGCCTTTTATCCTTAGATTTAACTGAAAATTAATAACTCTGTTTGTTGCGGCTTAGTATTTTCCAACAAAATACATTTTTCATATTACCGGAATATGTGTTGATTTAGCCATATAATATTTTGAACTTGCTCTAGTTGTACTTTTATATGACTGAAGTCGATATATATATATATGGTATCAGTATTTTTTCATCTATTAATAAATAATTCATTTTTTGCTTGTTCAATCCTTTTTTTAAGTGAATTATTGCTTTCACGTTACTTTCATTTAAATATGCATCGTTGAAATATGAACAAC
Source organism: Argiope aurantia (assembly GCA_026543865.1). NCBI lineage: Eukaryota > Metazoa > Arthropoda > Arachnida > Araneae > Araneidae > Argiope > Argiope aurantia. Next base: position 489,053 of record JAPMOR010015631.1, read on the forward strand.
TTTGAAATATGCCAAAACTTTTATTTGAAGCGAAGCATTGTAACTTATTCAGTGCCTTTCTCCGTATAACAAATAACTGTTTTATTTGTAATTTTTAATGCAATTTTTATGCTTTGATTTTATGCTCCTCCGCGTATTCAAATTCATTGAAAAACTTAAGGATTTGATTGAATTCATTGCTAAAAATAATCAGTTGTTCTACTTTACATAATTTTGATAAGGTATTTTTATATCTTAAATGAGTATGTAAACAAAATGTTTTGAAAGAGAGAAAATTATTTCATATAAAAACTTGTTTGAAAACAAAATCAGTGATATTAGAATAAGTTGTCATTGCTCTTATCTTTTCCTTGTAAAGGTTTCGCTAAAAAATGTGGCATAGCGTAAAGATTTTAGGCAATAATGAAGCATAATAATTTTAGGCAATAATGAAATGCAGAATTTTGAAATGTTAATAACGTTTGTTAATAACTACGTACATGAACATTTTATTGGGGTTATTCATTGATACATAAGTTTTTTCTGCATATTAAGCACTTTGATGCAAATTACCTTGTAATAACAGTTTTGATTAGATAGTAAATAAATGCTATTCAAACAAATTTTGAAATCATAAATTTGTTTACTAAAAACCAAAGTCGTTTTGTTTTAATTATTTTCTACTTTTTAGTCATTAATTTATAATTCATTATTATGAATATTAACGAATTTCGAAGCTATCGTTTTCCCCGGTTCATTTAATTAAATTATTAGATGAACTGGTTAATAAGTGTTTGAAAGTATTAAAATTGTATATTGTCATCAAGAGCATAATAGTGTGCAGAATTTTAGTCTTATAGCACATCAGAAAGTGAAAGAAAAATCGTTTATAAAATTCCCACTTTATAAAATTTCAAACATGAAACAAGTCTGATAAAACAGTTTAATAAAGGCCGTAAAAGATTTCTCATTATTCACTCTCATGTGAATATTTTATTCGTGGTAAGTGGGGTCGGTTTCATTCCCGTTACTAACGGTACAAAGACCTTTTCGTCCCACGCGTCGTTGCTTTTATGGTAGCTTTCGTAGCTAAAATAAATAAGTAAATAAAACAAATAGTCACGAAATATTGTTTCATACATTAATATCCTCACAGAGATATCAAGAATAAAGTGAAAAATCAGTTGAAAAAAATCCATCTTCAGGAACATGAGATGAGTTATGTTAAAGAAAAGTTCGTAAAAATGAATAATAATTATAATAAATTCACTTAATGTATATTTACAACTTTGCTCTTCACTCAAGCGTAAATTATTTAGAAAAATGTATTTTTATGTCTTGTTAAATAAAGAATTTGGAATATTTTTTCCCAATACAATATTTAAATATAAATCTGTAATATTTCTTTATTTTCGAATTACTTGCTTATGTTCCTTAAAGGCTAAAGATGGAGTTCATAATATCTCTGAATATCGTATACAGTGAATCCAATTTCATTAAGTTCCTTATTACTAATTTTTTATTCCTTAATGGTGTATCTTCTATGGATACGACAAAATTGTGATACAGTTATGAAACAAATCATGTAATTTCGTTTTGGAAGCAAATGTAAAAGAAATGTAAATTTTCATAGCGAAAGAATGTTTTGAAAGCTGAAATATATGGGTAATTTCTTATTATGACTAAACAAATAAATTTTTGTGTGCATTCTAATGTATGCTACCAGTTGTATTAAAAGCATTTGTAAAAATTATCGAGCGTTGCTTTAAAGAGATAAATATAAATTGAATTATTTTTTCCTGATGATAATGCAACGCTCTTAACACTAAAAGATATGAACAATTTCTTACTGCCTCTTATCAAATAAATTTTTATTCATATGTCTTCGTCTGTTGGTCTCAAATGACCGCTTCCGCTTGTATTGAAAGAATTCGCGACGGTAGTAATTCGATCGACAGTAAAGAGGACTTTGAATTATACCGCTCGAGAGGAATTCATCGTAGTCATAATACAGAAAAATAAAAAAAAAGGAAGTCAGGAACTTTTGCCGGTATGTGCTGCGCAAATGTCTAATAAACTTTTCAGAGCATGTGCTGAAAATAAATTACATTACAACACATTTACGAGAATTTTCTTGTTTTGAATTGTCCAAGAAAAGCAAATGATAATGAAGTTGTTTACAAATATACCACACCTGCTGTGTATTGAGCTCAAAACTCTCGACTATTAACTTTTATTATTATACATTTTTATTTAATTTTTATTCATTAAGATGGAATTTTGTTGTTTCACTCGTTTCCTAGAATGTAGAGCTTAATTTTTATATTTTTTTTGCATTCACTATAAAAATGCATTATTTTAATATTTTTACAATTAAATTGTCTAATATTCGATTCATTTAATTAAATTTTGATTTCATTCTAAGGATACCACTTGGTAAAAATGTGAGAGAAACTGATTGGTGACTCCATAATATTTTCAACACTGAATTATGAATTAAAGAGAAAAAAAGGTTTGAAAGTGATTGAACATTTTACTTTTTATTACACTAATAAAAGTGGTTCTGTAAAACTATTTTTATTGAATTTATTTTTATATTTTAAAGCTACAGCATAGCGAGACACCGCTTAAGAAATAGTAATCGTTCTAACTCCGATTTTTGGATGATATTTGATTTCAAATGCATGAAATGAAAGCAGTAATATTTTGCTTCCGTGTCTTCCCCACAACTGGCGCCCTTTGTCAAATATGCCCCTTTTTCACCTCTCACTTCACCAATATTTCAAAGGAAAACGTTTGTAATATATACTTTTAATAGAAGCACCAATTAAGGCGGTTTAAGAAAGAATTATTGTGGATTTTTTTTAGTATTATTTAATTTTAATTTTAATTTAATAAATTTATTATAGTTAATTCAGTCTGTGTCATACAAGTATAAAATCATCTGCTCATTTCATAATTTTATCCTTTATTAAAACACATTGCAAAAGAAAAAAAAAATCTCATTGATATAAAAATTATTGTAGTATTTAGTCCCAAATAAATTTTAAATTATTTCCTGTTCGGGAATTTATTTTTAAAATTATTTCCTGTTTTAAATTATTTCATACTTATTTTACTTCTTGATGTTTATGTTTGTCATAATTCATTATTTTAAGAAGTTCAGCTTTTTTTTTTCTTTTTTTTTTGCACCTAGCCTGTTTATGTCTAGAAATTTTCCTCCTGTCCTTTCAAAATAAAATTAAACCGGTATAAAATATTATTTAGTTATGGGTCGATTATTTTCTTCATGTTTATAATTAATTTTATCACGAGTAATCATGTTTAACCAAAATAATTACAAAATGTAATGAATTGATTTCAGTGTTTCAAATGAGCATGACTCTATTTTAATTCCTAAAAAAATTCGTTTTAATTCGTATTAAACTTTTGAAGTTATTTTTATTATCTTATAGCTAATAGAATGTTGATTTAAATATATTTTCTATTTATCAATGAATTATTATTTAGTTTTCAAGATTAAATACATTCATTTCAGGGGTGGGGGGGGGGAAACGAACGGCGTTGAATCGTTATAATTCACTTTCCACTTTAGTTTGCTAGCAGTGCTGCCATTTTTGTCTTTGTTGCCTATCTTTAGTCAGTGATCATAATTTCACTTCTCAGGTGTATAAAGGACCACACGAGGGAATAATAAGTCAAGACAGAATTTGGGGACCGTATAAAAATTAAATTAAATTAATTGTCGATCTTTAAATAAGAAATGGGAAAATACTTTTAACTGCAATAAAAATTTTTGCCTCAAAATTTATTAATTACCTTCCGTAATTTAACATTTTGTTCAATTTGTCTTAGTCAAAACTTTTATATAAAATGATCAAATGTCTTAGATTTTAAAAAATAAGGAGTTTCTCCCAATTTTGGATAAACTCCTTGCATTGTCCACCTTTCGTTATAAAAAAAAAAAAAAAAAATCGTGTCAAAAAAAATTTAAATAAAAAATATCTAGATTTAACTTTTAAAAATTAGGGGTCCTTGAAAAATTCGTCTTTTGAAATGCAACTGTACAAATGTAGAAATATTGGTACTATTTCAGTAAATAAATGCAGTTCTGTATTGTAATGTCATTGAATAGTAAAAGAAAGGCAGACCCATGTGGGTGGCGAATGTTGGGAGCACGTGAGGTCCGTGTTTCTGAAGGCCCCGAAACATTAACTGAAAAAAAAAAGGAAAATAGCTTCGTTTTTTAAATTTTTATTTATTTATATATTTTTGTTTTACTCGAATACAAATACATTTGGCAGTCAATGAAGTGTTGTTTTATAATAAAAAGATTGCGAATATTATAATTATTTATACAAAATCAGCTTTTACAATTATGTGTTAATTTTAAATTTTGAAAGCATTAAAAATGCCAAGAAACGCTATCTAATAATTTGTTATAAAATATACGAAAAAATGAAACACATTTCACATACTCTAATAATTCGTGTATCAAGTATTTTATAAGTATAAGAATCAATTGCTTTTACTTTTAATTTAGTAACTATTATTTTTTGTGATTGAAATGTTCATTTTGTATAAATAATTTAATTATTTATCATTTTCATTTATTCTTTAAAATTTTATTACGTCAGTTAGCGCGATGCAATAAATTATTGTACAAGTTATTGTGGAAAAGCAATAAAAGTTATTTTCATATATGAAATTTCATTTAAGGCACCACAAATCGACTTAACATGATGTTTCACTTTTGTTTGTACTTGCCGTGAGTTATAGTTTATTTCCAATTTCATATGTTGGCGTATTCTATCATCAAAGGAAATCTTTAAGAACTCAGACATCCTGGATTAATACATATTTTGTAGTTTTTAATCTTGTCTAGAAAGAAAGGAATAAAAACAGGATTTGATCTTACCATGGCCATCATTAATTACTATAAATATTTAATGAAATATTTTGAATTTTTCTCAAGTTTTATGAATTTAATTAAGTCTTGATTCCTCTATTGATTTTGTATCGTCTGAGAATAAGTGCACCTTGGATCAAATATTTTAGTTTCATACAAGAATCATTTTCGAAATGGTTCCAAAAATAATCAATTACCATTTGTAAGTTCCATATTTTTCCCCGAAATAAATTACGAAATTATGCCTGTTTCGAAAAAAATATCCTCAAAATTTATTATCATTTTTATTTTGTTGTTGTCAATCAAGAATTTTTTCCTACTATATTATCATAGTTCATTTGGAGAAAAGTAGGTCTTCTTGAAAGAATTCAATAGTCTTGAACCTAAACACCAATTACATCTCTTTCGACACAGCAGTGGGAGTCTAGTATCGTATTTCACTGCAATTCCGTGGAAGACCACCTTTTGTTTCCGCATAATTCCTTCAACGTACTCGAATCCGACTTCTTTTACGATTTCACAGTTTATGTTCCTGATGACATCAACTGAACTGGTTTTTCTATTCGCTGTCACATCCACGGTCTTCGAAAATAATTGCACATCCCTGACTAGAGATGTTTGCTGGCTTCAGGTGGAATTCGTCTCGACTTTTCTTTGGGAAGAACATGTTACTTTTTCGAACCAACAGCTAACTTTTATTGTTAGAGATATTCGATCATTGCGAAAGAATGGATTTTAAAGCTGAACTCTCTGTTTGATCTGACTGATTCGCGGAAAAGATTTATATACTTATTTTAATTTAGGCCGAAGGTTTTTAAACTGTTAAATGCGCCCCGAGGTCGCATTCAGCAGCTTATGATTTCATGTCGTTTAATTTTGTAGTTGTGCAAAGTTTCACAAATCTCAGGAAAATCTAAGAGTACACGCTCTTTCAGATGGCTAGAAGCTAACTTAGGGATTAAATAAATGTAATGGCAATAGTTTTAAAAATGCACTTTTATTAATATAATAAAAAGAATAATTTTATTACTTTCTACTTTTTAGTTTTTAAATTACACTTCACTAACATAAATATTTAGAATTTCAAAGTTATTTTTAAAACATTCATTTCGAGGGGGCGACACTAGTATGTAATAAAATTAATCTATTAATTAATTAATTAATTCTAAAATCATGCAAATATTATATGGCCATTGAGAGATTGCAAAATTTCAAATTTCTAGCATAGCGAGAAGTGAGTGAAAAATCAATTACAAAACATGACAAACATGAAACGAGTCAAGTTAAACAAAAGTGTTTAAAAATGAAAAAAAAAAAAAAAAAAAAAGCTAACTGCATCTATGTGTTGGCTCTTGCTGAAATAGTCTCTGAAACTTCCTGCTTGAGAGTTCTAAATATTGAATAAAATCATCTCTGAAAATCTGTGAAGTTTTCTCAATATATTACTTCAAATAGTTAGCCAAAATTTTATTAGTTTTCCTTAATAAATAATCTTTCATGGCGACCCACATGACCCATCAACTTTCAAAACATCATTCCTTGATTAATTCCTCAAAATTGCACAACATTCCTTGATTAAATCTCAAAATCGCACAACATGATTTTAGAATACGAAAAGTTTAGAGGTTTTACAATTTTCATAAATTTCCTTGTGCGCGTAAGAGATAACAGCACTTTTTCGTATTTTACTCCTTCTTCCTTATTATAATTTTTTTTTGTGTGTGGAATATTACGCCATTTATTTTATTATTGAGTTTAATTAAATTATAAAAGAAAGAAAGAAAAGAAAGTCCTAATAAAAGACGGCACAGCTTTTTACTGGTCAGTGTAATTAAGTTGTAGATTTTTTTTTTAACATAGAGATTCATGAACTGTTAAAATATGTTAATAATGAATGCTTGCTTCATTGTTCATCATCTATTATGACTTAACTACTATTTTCTTGTTTCTGCCATATCAATAAAAAGTAAAGGATTATTTTAATAAAAATTTTGACTAATCTATGAGAACTAATCTAATTATATGAACTGAAATCAAGTTGACTGTGCCACATCTTTTTGATTGTTGTTTTAATATACAAGTATATAAAAGATAACTTCGCAATGATGAACGGTATGATAATAACTCCGTACAGATATATATTTTATTTAATATATGGTTTTTCATTTAACAAAAATGATATTGAGAAAAAATTGATATCACATAAAGGCGGCAGAGTAATAATTATAGCGTCCTTCTCCAATAATTTCAATTAGATTTTATGTGTGTCCTCACTGTTAGGTATTTATAACAGAGCTGAAGCTTAGAAACAGGCTACAGTTGATCATTTTGTCACAGTCTTTATATATTCTTACATTGCTATATTACATAGATTCTTATTTATAAAAATTATTGACATCACAACATCACTTATATAGCATAGCTAATTGTATAAGTAAACTCATCATAGAGTTCTTAATATATTTATGCCAAATTTCCAAAATTATTAATATTTAATAAAATCATCATATAGTTCCAATGCAATGTGAAAATGAAGTCAGAAAGATATGAAAAATCTTCTGTGTCTATGTTGTGCATAGGAATCGACATAATACAAATTGCTGTGATAAATCTATATTATTATGACAACTATTGAAAAATAATGTTGAGATTGTCTTCTTAACTTTTTCTTCATGAGCAGAACTACTGTTTTAATACTTGTCAAATCATATGCAAAGCTTTAAATTAAAATTTTTAAAAAGGAATTTTTAGTGGTCTATAGCTTTAATGCAATTCGTATTTTAAAAGAAATGATTTAATATTCTTATTTGCTGAATTTCGGATTCATTTTACTCCTTCAAAAATTTCATTAACTTATTTTTGCTAGCACAAAAGGTTTTATTTATGTGCTACTAAAGAGGGTTTTTTTTGTGGTATTTAAAAAAAAAAAATCATTAATTTGTTACGTAACTTTTTTTGAAATAAGTTATAAAGGGGGCTATTGTGCTTTTGTTTTATTTTAATTAGTGCAGTGACAGAATTAAAATCAGTATATATAACCGTCTACAACCGTTTCTAATGCCGAGCAAAATCAAAAAATATCCTCCCCCATTTGGTTTGCGTCATTATCAGAAATGCAAATATTAGTTTTTGGGGAGGAAAGAGGGTTCAAAATAATCGTTTTTTTTTTTTTTTTTTTGTAATGTGTAAATTGGACGCTTTATCAACGTGAGGATAAAATTAAGATAGATAAAAATTAGTTACGAAATCGTAAACTTCCCATTTTATTTACATTTTTATGCTGGATTTTAGCTAAGATCAGTGAGCTGAGGTCTGCAGTTTTCTGTTCATTCCTTATATTCGCATTTCAAGGCTAATTAGAATTTGTTACTCATATTTTCTTTCAGCATTCTTTATATCGTATTTGGCGGTATAACTTTTTTCTTTTTGTGAGTCACTATTTGTTTCAATTCGATTTTAGAAATTAATTTTTGATCTGAGTATTCTTGAATATTATGTATTTGGAAGATTCCACTGCAAAGAAACAAAGCTCAGCAAGAAAGATAGTTGCACGATGAAGATGTCGAAATAAACATATGACATAGAATCAGATCTGAGATATTGTTAACAATTGGATGACAGTTCGTCAAGACTGGCACATCTTTTAGTGTTCGAAATAATTATTAGCTAATAAAATATTCATTTCAGATGCAATTTCATAAAGTATTATTAATCATTTGCTTTCATTAAATGAAAAACAGTGATATTTAAATATAAATAAGCAAATATTTCATTCTTTCAAGATCACTGAAGTTTGACAATGCAGCCTTATAGTTAAAACTGATGGATGATAACAATTATTTTCTATCATCTTATAATTAATAAAAATGTATTTGATTTTCTACCTCCTAAAACTGGTTCATTTCATGAATTTTTATGAAATATTTTTCACTACTTCCGTAATAATTACTAATTTTTATACAATATCAGTTTTATTTCATATTGAAGATTGTTTATACAGTATCCGTCCACATAATAAAACTTACGAATAGCATTCAATAAGTAAAAATGAAAGGAAAGAGTATATGTGTAACAATTACTGAAGAAATTTGATCTTGTAATTGATTCTGCGAAATTTGAATGATCTGATACTCATTTTCATTGGTTCAAGAGTGAGATTTAACTTTCTATCTAGTTCATCGAAAGTGAAATAATTTGTTTTTGAAGACGAACAGAAGTCATTACTTATTTCAGAATCCCGTGCCTATCATTTCCTGATGATTTTACTCCAGAGAGAGTGTAGAGTTTCTTTGTGTGAGAATTCTCTATTAGATCTATTTTTCTTTTTGTTATCATTTTCCAATTATGATTTTCCTTTTATTTTTGAATTGATTATTTTGTTTTAATTCGAAATCGTATAGTATTTCTATATATTGCTTGTTAAAAGATAAACCTTATTTTTCTCAGTCATTTTACCCATATTTTGGTGAAATCAAAATTGATTGGTTCAAGCACAAAAGCGCAGAAGGTTTCAGTATCTGAAAATAAAGAGTAATACGATGTAATAAGTGATTACAAATACTTAGTTTTCTCCATCAAAAGAAACGTTGACTGATATAAGGAGGCTTCATAAATATCAAGAGAATAAGTCCGAAGAAATCAGAATCTATCTGCTTAATTTTCTGATCTTATTACTATCAGAGTTCTGAATATTATCCTTGTTCTGGAAAACTGTTACTTTTAACCATGGACATTTTTGAATCTTCTATGCATAATTCAGCAACCAAATTCTATTCAATTAGATCATCCTACAATCATCACTTCATTTCTTTAACACTTTTTCCTTATCATACAATAGCAAAAAATAAGTTTTCATAAGTTAAAAAGTTTTTTAAATTATTCTGTAAGTTCAACCATATTTCCACATATATTTTATAGGATTGATTATGTTTAAATAATATATAGAAATGGTATTTTTAATTATTTAAATTATGTTAATGAATACAAAATGAACAACAACCCTTTATTGTTAAAATAATTATCCAAAAATAGAAATGTAATTAAGTCTTATATTGTAATAATTCATTAAACCTGAAAGAAAAAAAATCAATAGCTTTGATTTAACCGCCATCCTCAATACATTGCCACATTTAGCTTTTTTGCATAATATTTTCAAATGTTCTATTAAATGAATTAAAAAATCCTTTTAATAACAAAAAGATGACGCTTATTCATTTTCAATATATTGTAGCATTTAGCATTCCAGAAAGTAATGTCTAAAAAATTGTTTTATTAATTTTTATGATTTTTTTCTGATATTCATAGTAACATTTTTTTTAATTTTTACCTTTTTTTTTAAATTTTGATTTTCAATATAATTCATAATTTTGTTTTTAAAATTATCGTGAAATTTTGCATTTAAATTTGTACAAATTCTTTAGGCAGAAAGGCATTCTTTTCCTGAGTCGAATCAAAACTAAATAATTTTAAACGTCTACTTGATAATTATGTTCTGAAAATTTTGAAATATTGAATCGTCATCGGAAGAAGGCAACTATAAAGAATTTCAGAACTCAAGTAAATCAGAAAGTGAAGGAAAAATCGAACCGAATTTGTGGAAAAAGCTGAAAATTATCACAATTAAGCAACCAAGTATTGTAACTGTTTTTAAAAATAAATACATTTAACAAAAACAGTTTTTAGAAACACACTTTTATTAATGTACGGAAAAGTACATATTTTTATTTTATTTTTTACTCTTTTGTCGCTTTAACTTATAAATACTATAAAGCATTGTGATCCTTTTTTCTGAAATTCACTACCAGATGGCGGTACTTGAATAAATTGAAACTTTAAATAAATCAACCAATTAACTGATGATTAAGTTATGAAAATATTGAATTACTGTTTTTTTAAGAATGTACACGTTTACAAAATTTAAAAAAAGGGGGAAGGGGACATCAGGAAGAGAATGGAAAAGAGTGCACAAGCGTCTTTTACAAACATGAAATAAATCAAGTTAAATGAAAGTGAATAATAGAGTATCTAATTATAATTAAATTAGAATCCATTTCATTTGCTATGCCTCATGTGTGTGGTCTGTGTGGCAAGGCTTTATGTGCCTAAAGATAAATCAAGTTTATTGCAATAATCAGTCACTAAATCAAAAAAAAAACTATAGTTTAATTTCCTTTTTTGATTAGAAAGTGTCTAAGATCTTTTAAACAGATAATTAATTTTGGTTGAACATGTAAGTTTTCTAAGCTTAGAATGATTGGTGTTGAATTGTAGTAATTGATAGCAATATTTTTCCTTTATATTTTGTAATTAAGAACTGTTTTTCTTGTATACTTATAAAGAGTGGATACCCGTTGAGTTACGCAACGATTGTAATCTTAATATGAATCGAAATTTCGCTTACGGAAAATCATACCGTTCAACACCTGTTAGATCGTAAAGTAGGGGGAAATGAAAGGATAGAAAATGATCTACACGTGCTTAGAATACAAGTTTACTAAGAGAATTCTCTGTCGGAGTGTATTTGTGTATTAAAAAATAATTTTTTCTAAATGTATCAACTTTAACTGCAGATTAGATTCGAAAATTCAGAAAGTTTTTATTACATCACTAGGTAGAATTTCAATGAAGGTATCACAAAAGATTGAACAGGGATGATAGCATTATGTTGAACATATAGTCGTTTTACTTGTAATTTTGTTGCACTGCCATTCTTTTCACGTTCGTACTGATATTTATTGTGGCCTTTCATGAAGGATATGAAAATCTGAATATTACTACTTACATGAATGCTGCAATGCTTTTTGCCTTCTATGGAACTTATTTTATTTTCCGAGAAAATTATTATGCTATTTTTTGAAACTTCTCTCGTTCTGAATGCAAATGTCTAAAAAAATTATCTAAACGATGGCCTCTCTTATTTTAAGATAAAATTTTGAGATAAAATATATGTTGGATTTTACGTAAAATGTAAGTTACAGCTTTTGAAATTTTTTGTAACCTTTATCCTTAAGAATGCTTTTGGGCCTACGCAAACCTACCATATCTTGGTATTTCTTTCGCTTAGTTCTAGGGCCGGATTGTCCAGGTAAATTATCTTACTTCATGCCAAAAATAGAACGAAATTAAGACAATAGATTTTCTAATAAATGTTCATGGGTTTTTCTTTTCCAAGTAGACATGGAGAATTTTAAATTTATAATGTTATGCTAAAAATTTAATACTGATTAATTTTGAGATTAACACGCATCAAGAGCTCTCTAGTGGTTATTAAAAAAAGCACACTTCAAGAGCTTACCAACGGTTGTTTAATAAATAATGCTTCGAAGAGATCACCAGTAGTCACTTAATAAAGATCACTTCAATAACTCGGGAGTGGTATTAATAAAGAGCACTCCAAGAATTCATACGTGTTTATTAATGAAGAACGCTTTTAAAGCCTTCCAGTGATATTGTGGTTTAAGGCATTTCATGGCTTCGGTTTATGGTTTTTGTCTTTTGGCTATATACGTAAATAGCATCACTCAAGAACTAGTAGATCTATGAACACTAAGGAGACGAATTATTCGTTACGGTCGAACTGGTTGCTGGAGGTAGCTACTTGAAAGAAGTTGGTGTATTCCTTCTCTCCTCCTAGCTAAACATAATGAAGCAAATTCACCAAAAAATTCTGTAAGAAAGCCACTTACCTCCAAATCTTGCAGTTAAACTAAAGCTCTACTCTCCATAGTTACTTAATTAAAAGAATCTCACAAACTTTTTTTCATTATGTGTCCTTTTCAAATGGAATAGGATGTTTTTCTAGAGAGCTTAAAACACACAAAATTCGTAGTACTTTTTTATTATAAAGTGCACCATAATAATTTTTTGACAATTTTATGCATTTATTACCGTTCCTTTCTATTATTTTTCTACACCATCTGAATTTTATTTCATATATCTTACAAACAAACTGGAATGAAAAGTGGAACGATAGGATGAGTATGGAGATGCCACTCGGCCGCATGAAAGCTGGATAAGGGAACGTTTACATTAAGCAATTATTGCCATGAGAGTAAGATCAAGCTTGCGCAGAAGAAGAAAGAAATGGAACTACAGCATGCAGTTGTCTCATCAAGATAAGTGCTAGCCTTTATCCAGACAGCATTTTGACAAGCGACGTGACAACACTCGCTTAATGTAAGCGTTGCTTAATTCATAATTACTGGAGCTCGAAGATTGGACAACCTTTTGCGCGAATCTTTAGTCTTTACGAGATCTTAGTACAGTTTTTATCAATTTTCGACAAACAAACAACCGAAAGCAGTGATAAAGCCAAGAACTTTCAAACCCGATCTCATATTATACTTTCATCTTCTTTGAACATCATTGCATAATCTGTTCATTCGCACTAGATTATCTTAAAAAGAGATTCAGCTTTTACCAGATCTTAATTTAGTTTTTACTTACTTACTACAATAAAGCAGAAAAGCAGTGATAAAAACAAGACCTTTAAAGAACGATCTCTTATTAAACTCCCAACTACCTCAAACATCTTTGCATATTCTTTTCAGCAATGCACCCAGAATGAATGATCTTGAAAAAGAAGACGCAGCTTTTACTGGGTCTTAATTCAGCGTTTACTCTTTTTACGGCTAGAAATAAACGAAAACGGCGAGTAAACGAAGATCTTCGATAAATGATCTTTCATCATACTTCCATTTACTCCGAATATCTTTGCATATTCTGCTCATATACGCACTGAGATATTACGCTAAGGAATGGGGGAAAGTGGGGTGGGAGTCTAAGCTGTCTCGTGAAACTCACTTGTCAGCAGGTAGTCGACTCAGGTAAATAGATGTAACTCCTTCCTTCCGTAAATGGCCTTGTGGAAGGTCAGAAGCTAACAATGAAAGCGATCGCGATAACACTTGAGAGAGCTTCAACAGTTACTTGTTACCTGCTGGGACTTTTTTTAATCCTCTCGTTTGCAACTTTTTTTTTCTACACCTTAAGCTACCGATCGTTCGTGTATTTATAGTTTTCTGTTTTAAAAATGCATGGCATTACATTACTGCAAGTCAGGGTAATGCGTTTTGTTATATTTTACTCCATTGGCAAGTAAGCAAACACGTGTAATTAAAGGATTGGCTCCTTTGAAAACAATTGTGTTGATAGTAAAAACACGCATTTATTAATGAAATAAAAAGTAGAAAATAATTTTTTAAACATGGCGGCCAAAAAAAATCGTGGAATCATAAGGCGCTGATAGAAATACTCTAAAAAAGTACTTTCTTTAGTACTTCTATGATATTCAATACTAGTTTTTAGTACTTTATTTTTTAGTACTTTTAATTACTTTTACATTTTAATTTTTAGTGAATGTTTAAGAATTTTTTATGATATTCATTCTAGCATTCTTTATAACATTCTTTTTAGCAGCTGGCGCATTTATGATTTTGTTTCGATTTATATATTTTTTTGAAATGAAATCCTTTTCTACTTTTTGTTCCTCTAATAAATACATCTTTTTAAAAATCTTATTTTATAGTATATTTTAGCCTTCATATGTATTTCATAATACGTTATTAAAAATATGGAATCTAAAGATTCGAAAAATGTACTGCCAAATTGCTTCCAAAAATTAATAAAAGTGATTTGATTAGTTGATAAGTAAGTATTGAAAATATCAAAATATTGCATTATCATTGCGAAAACCTAATTGTACAAAATCATAAATCGCTAGTAAATGAAAAATGAGGGAAAAATTGAGTAAGAAATTCCATAGTTACAAACCTGAAACCAAGTTGTATAAAAAGAGTTAGAAATATAAAAGTGTAAAGAAAGTAATTTAATAATTATGTGTTTTCAAATAGTTTTCAGTACTGATTGTTTTTTTATAGTATAGTTTGAACCGCCAAAAAAAAGTCTAAAGAACAATAAAACTTGAGGAGATTTCTAAAAGATTCATGGAAAAAATAATGTACACAAAAATTGCAAAAGTAATTATAAAGAAATATTTGCGATATCTAAAATTTTCTTTGATATTTTAGTTTAGTCAGTCATACAGCTTTGTCATTCAGAAACGTGAATTTTTATGTCAAAAGATGTAAAATTTGGAATGATAATATTCAATAATATAAAATTATAGGCAAAATAACCCAAAATTACGGTGAATTCAGCAAAAATAGTTGTAGAATATAAACTGGAAAATATTTTGGAAATTCTTTTGACTCAACGCAGTAATTTCTCATTGAAACTACTTTTTAGAGTCATCGATATTTACTTCATATATGAACAGATTTATAACACGGTTATTGATAAAAATCAACCATGTTGGCTTTGTTACAGACCAGTATGCTACCGTAATAAGTGGAAAATGGAATGAATGGAAAATGAATTCACTTGTGATTTCAGAACTTATTAATGAGTTCATAAGATTTTTAGTTTGGTTTAGTTTATATAAATTTACTTCCCGTTTTAATGCAATGCGAGAACTATTTTGGGACAATCCTTATAATTTTGAACTGTGGTTAGATGAAAGGATGACTTCCATATTACTTTTAGATATATGTTGAAAGCAAATATTGGACCAGTAACTAACCTCCATTCATCTATCTTCTTCTGTCTTTCCGAAATTATTAACATCTTCATATCCTCGAACTATTCAAACCTTGGTTTAGATTAATCTTATCTGATCATTTTACTGGACCTTTTGCTTTATTGAAATACAAAACTAATTCAATTTGTATTTTGTATTTTTTAAGCATAACTCATAAGATTGTAAGGCTTGAATTAAGCATCTTTATTTGAGGTAAGTGTGTTAATGTTAATTGATATGGATTTTTAATTGAGGTAATTCGGAAACAACGTATCAAAAAAGGTAATTAAAAGTTTCTTTTATTGATTTGATTATGTATTTATGAGATAATAATGCTTTTAAAACATTTAACAAAAATATTTGTCCAGTTCAGAATGATTAGAATCATGTGTAGAATTCTTTGCATTTTTATATTACTTATATCATTGGAGAGTTTTTACTGAAAAATGTTGAATATTAAGTTTCTTTTCTTTTTTTAGATGTGTTTAGTCAGAAGAGATATTCTCATGATTAAAATATTATTATACGAATTATATAATTTTTGACAAAAAATCTAAAGTGTTGCCAAACCTTTTGTTAATAATATAGATGTTCCTTAACAATTCCTATTATAATTTTTTTAGGTATTTGTTGGACGGAATATCGTGTTGAACAAATATTTTTAGTTAAGCAGTCTAACTGATTAAACTATAACAACTCTAATTTTGAAGCAGAAACCGCCGATATCATAGTAATTGTTTCAATATTTTGCACTTCTATGGAATAAAGAAAATTCTAGTCTATTTTCAACAATGTTATAATTAAAACGAAGTGCCAAAACTTCTCAAGGAATGACCTAGAGCTAGAGGAGCAGTTTCATTTATACAGTTAGAAGGTTAACAGTTTTTAAAAGTCAGAGATTTTACGATTTTGTTTCCCAGGATTTTTTGATACATCAATTTAATGACTTTTCTTCAGGTATCTATAGTCCTTATATGTATTTCCAACTTGTACAGGAAATATTTACTTTAGCATTTTAACATTGAAAAATGTTTTTGTTTTCTACTTATGTAAATCTAAATAATGACACATCATTTAAAAACTCAGCAAGACTGTAAAATCCGGATGTTTTTGTTTTACAGAATCTTTTGGACTGGAGAATACTGACACATATGAAGAATCCGTCATAAAAACTCAGTGCTAAGATTACATTTTGAGATGTAAGAAAACAGCTTCAACATGATGCTGCCCCTCCAGCATATTAGTTAGCTAATATTTACATTCCTTACACACAAATGTGCAAGATAACAGCTAAATCATCCTACTCTTTGACTACTAAAATTTAGCAACTTAAACTATAACTGACCGTAAACAAGTGAATCTGTGAAATTTTTGCATAAAGAACAAAGCAACCCTTATACTAGTCTTAATGTCAACCAAGAGAACAGGACAGAGTGCACTTGAACTCAGGTAAGTGGATTCTTTCTATATTTTAGTGCATGATAAAGGGGTATATGAATGCAGGAAATCAGTGAAGAGAAATCATTGCAAACTCTGAAAGTATTTAAGGTACCTCTTTATTCCAAAATGACAGTACAGATTACCAAAAATCACAGGAATATTGAGAATTAATGGAACAGGTCGTACAGTAGTGAAATATTTACCAGTAAGCAAGCCCAATCAAAATGCATAGATTGAATAGCCTATTCCTTTTACTTCCTTCCTTTGGTGTTACTGAAAAAATAAATTCCATGTACATAATCCTGATAGAATACTAAATAAAAAATAAAATACATATAGAATCGAAAAGAGTAAAGATAGAATACTAAATAAAGTAGAACTGTTGGTTTCCTTCAGGTTAATCATCGAAGTCTGCTACTTTTTCTATTATTACTGGAACTATGCTTAACTCGAGGTTATATGTTATAGAAGTTATTTTACCATTGCAGTATCATAATGGTAACAACTAAAATATGTTGATATTTGCTCTTTTATTTTATTTCTGTCGATGAAAGTACAAAATATCTTATAGAAACCATCTTTGTATAACATTATGCTTTATGTTACTTTTTGGATAAACAATAACCTTTTTAACATTTCATGATGGCAGTTTTATATAGAATCTCAATTATCAAACACTGCGTTTGAAATATGATCGATGCGGATGGTTGTAGTATATTCATTTATTCGTGATTAGTGGTAATTTCTTTTTTTTTTATGCTTTATGTCTGTTTTGTTTTATTCAATATTATGCGACATCATTCTATCAAATTGCCATTGGGTTTGCGGGAAAAATGATATGAAATGAAAGAATTGTGAAATACTAACGAATTGGTTAAAATAATTAACTATTCAAACTTTTTCGAAGCATTTGAGTTATGCGATACACTGAATTTCGAAACAAAACTAAATTTTTTGAAAGAATCACGTACTGCTAAATTTTTATACTGAATTTCCGTAAAATTCTAAATATATTTTTACTTTGAAAATTTTAGGATATAATAAATATTTTTTTCAGCTCTTATGTTTCTGAAGATCTAGAAAGGTAAGCTTTTTTAGGTTACGTGACATGAATAAATATATAGTTTCTTTTTACAATAACCCTTGATTAATTATGCGTAACACAGAACATGACAAAAGAAGAATGAAAATATTTATTTTTATGCATAAATGATTTGTAGAAGAATTATACATTAGTTAATTTTAGGAAATCACAATTCAAAGTGTATGACTATTTCTAATAGTTCTTAAATTAGGCGTTAAGTCCCAATTAGAGTGGGCACTCTGTACATGTTATCGTTAACTCTGTCAATATTGAAAGGTTCCAAACGCCCGTGCAACGAAACTACAGCGGGTTCCCACGACACATGGAAATCACAGCAAAATTCCATCCGCTTTTTTGACCCGAGATAAATGCTTTGTTTGTTAGATACACTCCCCCACCCCCAGATGAGTTTAAGGGACAAGGAGATTCTCTGAAAACTCTCAAAGGATGTCCCTTCATATATGTGCTTAGTAACCAGTGTACTACTAAGCGAGATTCTATTTTTGTATCAGACCCTTTCTTACCCGATCTGTCATTGCGGGGTTTTGGAGGGTAGAGGGGGGGGGTAAAATGAAATATTTGAAAGAGAAACTCGAGTTTTCCAGTATTTTGAGACACTTGAGCTCTAATGATCCTAAGAATGAGAGGATTAAAAATTGTAAACCATTATTGTGACCATTATTTAAGTATTCTGCGGATTAACTAATATTTTCCGTTAAAATGCAAAATAAGAGTTACTCATACTTGATCCAAGCCCACAGTAACGTTTTCCGATTGTTTTGCTTTTTTAATGCTAACATTTGTTTTTCTAATTTCCTTTCGCTCTTTCCCACATTTCTGATTTATCAATTGGTCATGGTGTAAAGACAAAATTTATAAAAACATAATTCTAAACGAAATAAAATTCTTTATATATTTGTGAGAGCCTTGTCAATAAAAATTAAACAGCGATTTAAAAATAATTGGTATAAAGCCTGTTAGCATTACAGAATTAATATATTTTTCAATTAGTAACATGTAGTATTACTGCTTTGCTTGTTTGAATATTAATTTAAGCGTGCAAAAAGTGCAGTGCCTGGCCAGTAATTTGAGAAATAAATAATTTTACACACTTTAACGCATTAGTTATTATTGAACACTTAATCTGTAGAATAAATGGTCAATAATAACGAATCAAAATAACAAGTATTTGCCATCCTACAAACGATCTACACCACTTGAGTAAGAATTCGAAATCTTATTTATTCTCATTTATAATATCAAATGCATTCAATCATATCTGTCGGGCTGTCCGAGGTTGGCAACAGGAAATGAGGTGAGTAATTCTATCCTTGCGAGTGATTTAACAATGTCTAAAATGCTGTCATGAACGGGATGGAGATACCCGTCATACATAGATGAAAGAAAAATACAACTCTTTAACGAAAACGATCGTTTCGGTAATCACTCAGAAAATCACAGTTATTACAACTTCAGTCTCGAATTTTCGGAGGTTAAGATGTGTAAGTCACGATTTGGCACTTATGGTAAGATCTGCCTTTTATCTGAATTAGCCGCTAGTGAATGTTTTTTTTTCAAGGGGGGGGGGAGCAACGTGAAAGCGTCTTTTCGCTCCTTATAGTGGTTGCTTGTTGGATTTCTTTGTGTGACAAAATATTACCAGATTTGAATCGCTAAGTCCTAGATGATTAATAATGGGAGAATAATGGTTGAGATTACTACAGATTGATCATGTTTGTACTTATATGCCACACATGATGCGATTTGCTTTTGGTGCGCTTGTAACTTGTTTGGCAGTTGGGGTACAGTGATAGTCACGAATTAGATTTGTACAGAATTGTAAATTAGGCGTCACGAAAACGTATTGAGCTAGGTTGTTAATTGTAGTATCGCTGCAAAAAATTCGATGAGAGGAAAAAAATATTTTAAGCTCAAAATTAGAGTATAACTAAAGATGTCTTCTCATGTGACACATGTAGGCTTGGAATGATAGAAAACTCCTGTCAGAAAAAAGACAGCATTGAAAAGAGTGCAATAAATCTAAAAAGCCCATTGCCGATGAAATGCAAGTGTTAAAAAGAAAATGTGAAAGCATAACGCAAGACGAGTACATAGCTAGTTCATCGGACGTTCAGCAACCGGTACAACTTGAAAGTCTACAGATCATGTACAAATGTCATTGGAAGGTGATACAAGAAATCGTAATAGTATGAAGACGGACGATGGTACGGAAATATCACCAGACGAGAGTGTTTTCTGTTCACCGAATGTTGTGTTGTCAATCGGCGTCGATATGTCAGGCATAATACTTTGACAACAATAGAGATGGCAGAAAAGTGCATCGGTGAGTTTTTCGATAGATTGCGATGCTGTTGTAGAAGCTGGGCAACCACGAGATATCCACAAATAGATAATCGTGAGAGATTACTTTGCCATCGTCTTCAACACACCGAGTTAGGCTTTGTGTCCAGTGTATGCGACTGCTTATGGATTAAATGTGATTTGAAGAAGTATAAACATCGCACTGTACTGACAGAAGCATTATCCGATGTCTCTTTCTTTGAGTTAATCGCATGCAACAATTGCTTTAGGAGTATTGATGGTAGTCGATTACCCATCTTGAATGGATCGAATGGTTTTGTATACTTATATAAGTGAGATAACATTCTAACGTTGGACATCATTTTTACTAGACTGATATTATCCATCTTGCTTGCTGATCATGCAGCTGGCTATCTCAGTTATTTCAGACTCTAGCATATGCGATTGACTTGTAATGCTGTATTTATCATGCAACTACTATATTCTTCTGAGTGACCATTCTGTTAAACAGACCGATAAGTAAATTTTTAATTAAAACCAAACACTTATTATTATGATTTTAAAAACGCTTTCACGAAAATTCTACGGTGTGAAACCCAAAATGCACTTACCCCGTTCTTTCGGCTCCCCCCCTTTTTTTTACTTTTTTTGATAAAATTCGTGAGTGTACAAATATATTCAATCTTTGAAACGTCTGTAGATGTTAATATAGCTAATATAATAATAATCATATATCCACCATGTGGAACTAATACGTTTATCAGTTTTATATGATTATTTACCACTGATTTCAGAAGTGGATTTTAATTGACGTGTCTTTGATAAGAGGATTGTTTAGATTATATTTTTTTGTTTCTATTAAACATCCCACTTGGTATGATTTTAAACGCATGATGAATATCTTATATTACTACACATACTAATTAAATGATTTCTTGAATGAAAACAACAAAAAGACTAAATGCTGATTTCATTGAAATAGTTTATTACCGTTCATGGGCATTTATCACAAATCACTTTAAAAAATAAAAATATATGTTATTAACTCAAATTATTAGATATATTATAATAAGTATTAAAAAATGTATCAGTCGAGCCCATTTATGAGATAATGGAGTTAATTTGAATTAAGTATCGCTTCAGTCTTGTTTGTATTTAACGAACGCTGTATACAAATTTCGCGGCTTTAATATGCAACATAAAATTGTATTGTTTGTATTTGAAAAAAATCACTTGGTTTGTATTCAAGCTATGGATAAATGATTTACTTTGATACAGGAAAATTAAGCAATGATTTCATATGGAACTAATATGATTAAAATTTATGATTTAATATGCAACAGAGATGATTAAACGATAATTTCATATGTAATAGATTTATTGAAATAATTTACTGCATCTGGGAGGGTTTTACGAATTCACCTACTAGCATGCATAAATAAAGATAAGAAGATAATTATTTCAGTTTATTTGTGATTATTTTATACAATTTGAATTTTGTACAATTCTTTAATAAGCACTATTAATATGTGTAAAGACAGAAATTTATAATGAGCATCATCATTCTATGATAGCCTAAAAAAATCAATAAAATAGAAATTTCAGAATTAATTTGGTTATTTATGAAATCTAGTAAGAATCACAATATTTTATTTAGACTGATATAGAAGATTCATAATTGTTAAAAGAAAAGTCAATATAATTTGTGTTAATTAAACAAATGTGATTAACTGAAATATGCCTTTCTTTTTTAACAATATTAATAACAGCAAAACAATATTAATTCTTTTTTTTGTATCTCCAGTTAATTTGTTTTATGGACTTCATTTTCTGGCGGATAATTATGGTCTTTAATTAATTTAATTTTTTTATATTTCAAATACAATTCTTAATTATTATCTACTAATTATAATAAGGAATGTGAACTTGAAGAGATGTTAAGAGATGAAAAAATACATTACTTAGCTTCTTAAAATGCAATTTAATCCATCAACTTTACATTTATATATGTTCAATTATGCTTTTTCATTTTTTTAATTTCCTGAATGTATCATTTTCTAACAAATTAAATCAAAAAGAAAATAATTTTATTTTGTGTTGAAAATTAAAGTCATTTTTACATTTTCGAATTTTTTTTTATAAAATGGACTTTCTAAATTATCTAATTTTAAAATGAGAATATTTAATAAAAGAATATAATCATTATTGCTGTGATTATAGCATCTAATCACGATATAATCATATTTTCAACTCAGTTTGAGTATCGTAGTAGTTGATACCCAGGATGTTTCTCTAAATTTAAATAATTTTATATATAATATCTTTAATACAAATACTAATTTTTTATCAATTATTGTAATATACATGCACAACCTTTTATCATACCACATCACTTGATTGACAGCCCTTGGGCTTTGGTCATTTGTAATCGCTTGAAAATGAGGATACATCAATTCTTTCTTCCTTTTTTCATTTCTTTGAAGCATCGTTAAATAACTACTTTAAACCTATAAAAATATTCCAAAAGGTATAAAACAAAAATTTCAAAAAAATAGTGGTAGAGTACATCAGAGTCTTACTGTGTTTTAAGATTGTAGAGTTAAATTTTCAAAAAATTAACAAAAACTGAAGAAAAAATTGAAAAATTGCACAAAAAATTGATGTATTAAAATTTTGAATTTTAAGATAGTATTAAAATATTTCTTGTAGAATCATTTACCCTGAAGTTGCTTCAGAAAAAAAGGCAAAATTTTAATTAATTTCTAATTAATTGAATATTTAATTCACTTTTGGATATTGAATAGTTGATATATACTTTTTCTTGTCCTAAAGAATAATTAAGTTTGGTTGAAATCAGCCCAATCATTTAGGAGGGAATGCTGAACATACACACTTGCATTTTTACATACATTGCTACAGTGACTTTTATTTAGATTAACATTGTACACTTTAATAAAGCCCTAAACTGATTTATTAACCTTGAATATTTATGTGCTTGAAAGTATATTCTTTGTTTTGTTTTTTGTCATCTGAAATCGGTTTCTGAGCGAACATTGTTATTGAACATTATGATTCAAAAATCCAGAACAGCTTTAAAAATAAAACATTCTCAAACGCATGAAAAAAAAAATACCTTAGCTCTGAAAGGATGGCATGAAATCGGAAATTTTTGTAACGAAACCTAAATTCATTAGCAGCAAAGTTTCAAATTTGGACCATCAGATACTTCTGCAATTCACAGAGAAGTGCGTTGCGTAGTATAAGACACTGGTAATGGCTTTCAAACGTTCAATGAATTGTTATCCATTCAAACTGGGTGAATCTGCGCTTCTGGCAAAATTATCAAAGCTGCTCCTGCCCCCTCTCATGTTCATTTTTCATTCCCTTTATGTTCATCTCCGATAAACTATCAACCTTTCATTTTCCTTCATAGATTACCAAATTTTATAATTTTGTAATTAGGTTTAACAAAAATAAATGCATTTTAACAAAATAAACATTTTTACTTAATAAACATAATATTATTTTTATATTATATCCATTAATATCTGGAAAATTTTGTGGGCTACAAACTGAAATGATCACTGCAGTAAATAAATCAAATATTGTACGTATTTTCTAAAAGACGATTGAATTACCCTTATATTTAATCAACCACAAAAACCTTATTTTTGTGTTCTTTCTTATTTGCATAGCAGATTTATTAACTCAACTTTAAACTTTGTTAATGGCCATTTCTGCTCCCGTTCCATCTACCTGCGGCCTTGTCGGGGGTCAATTTCATCAACCCCTTGGTATGATCCTGAATTCAAGAGTTTTGCTGTAAGACGAGAAATTACAATTTTTCTTAGTAGTATGCAATTATTGGAAGAAATTAAATCATTCAATGATGTTATAAACTGATACATAAATTACAGAGGATCCACAAACACTCCAAGTTTTTTATGGATTCTTAATTGAATCAGTGGGATGGCATATTTTTGAAACGGATGGCGACATGTAATACGATCATAAAAACACGAAGTTGCAATGCTAAGCAACTACGTACAATATATTTGTAATATTTGTTCTATCATACCATCAACAACAAGATAAAAAAAAGCTAGGCTTCCTTTCTATGTTTTCTATACATATGTCATCTTCCTATTATCATTCATTAATTACTGGTAAATTTTAAGGTTGCTCTGAATTTTTTAATCAACTTGTACATAAAACACAAATCAATGCAAAATGAAACCTGCGGGTGTGCTCACCTAGAAATTTTCCTGCTTACTCTCTAATAAGTGTACTTCTCTATTATTAACAGCATCCTTTAATGAAAAATATTACGAAAGAACTTAACTGTCTGCGATTTTTGGCGATTAATTGCAAGGAAGTGGTTAATACACAAGTACTAGAAAACGGGATATGTATTTATTAGACGCTTTTTCCCCAACCAATTAAAAAAAATGACATACAACTGCAATGAAAGTCACAAGATCACATAACAAATTTCCTATATTTAAGTCATTGCGTTTTTGAGTTAATCATGTTTACATGCTTGTGAAAGTGCAGACCGACTGACAGTCAACCCATTTACAGAAGTCGTTCAAAATTTGAGAAATATCTACACTTGAAACGCTAACTCTGGGAACCAAATTTCACTGACTTGAGTTATGATGTGTTTCTTTTATCATGTTTATGCGCATGCAAAAGAACAGATCAATAGATAGTCAACCCCTTGACAGATTTGGTTCTAATTGATAGGTATTTACACTTTAGATGTCAAATCTATGTACCAAACCTATCCATCTAGCTTTCTTCATTTTATAGTTATCATGTTAAATTATATTCCGATAACCGGACAGATAGACTATTGAACGAATTTCATGCAAAATTTGTTAGAAGTCTACAAATTCGATGTTAAGACCATACACCAAATTTAATCTCTCTAGCTCAAAACGTTTTTGAGTTAAAGTGTTCATAGACATAATTCCAAAAATGTATTTTTCGCAGTCGGAGATCTGAAATGTGGAGATTCGTCAAAATCTCGAATTCGAATGTCTCTATGATTACAGTACTTTCTCTTCGTATATTTCGTATACGAAACAATGAAACATATTAGAAAAAATAAAAACATAGCATTTAATATCTATACTGACTTTATTTGTTTTTCCTGTATAGATCTAGAGAAAAGGAATTCTTGATTGAAATGCAAATTAAAATATCTCCGAGAAAACCTACCTTCTTCCGATCAAACGCCTCATACTTTCGAGATGAAAAATGATTCTTAAACAGTACATTGAAGATCATTTTAATGCCAAGTAACTGTATTAAAGTAAACCTTTTTGTGTTCATTTATTTGCGTTCATCTGATCGTGACAAAGAATTCTGTGGATGGGTAGACTCCATGGTTAAAGGTCGCTTGCGGTTCTTATAGATTTTCTAACTGAGCGGAAAATAAATTCTCGTCGTTTTACTTTTTCATTCAGAAAGAATGTTAAAGCGTGCTAATTTTCTTTTTTTTAATACTTTTTTTGTGAGAAAAA
Source organism: Argiope aurantia (assembly GCA_026543865.1). NCBI lineage: Eukaryota > Metazoa > Arthropoda > Arachnida > Araneae > Araneidae > Argiope > Argiope aurantia. Next base: position 514,891 of record JAPMOR010015631.1, read on the forward strand.
TCTCGCTTATTATTATTTTTTTCATATAATTGTATAGCCCTATAAAATTTAGTATGTCTTCCTGTCTAGACATTCATTAGTTACAATTTCTAAAAGTTTGTATTTATTTTTAAGCAACTTGTTTAAAATGATCTAATCTAATGATCTAAAATGTGTTCAAATCTTTCAGCATGGCGTATATTTCTTACTTTTTAAATTAAGTTTTTAAAACTTTTACTTTCTTATAAGGATGTATGCAAAAAAATAATATTTTTATAGGTCGAATTTGATCATGACATTTTGATGAATCCCCCCCGTTTTAGACCTTTTTGAGTCTGAAAAAAATCTATCTGTTTCTCTGTGAACATAATCAATCTAAAACGACAAAATTCACCAAATTTAATAAGCAGTTTTAGTATCAAAATTATAGATTTCTCTCCAACTTTCGGCGAAATCCGGCTACAAGATATCTGTCTATCTTTCGGACCTTTACTATTGAAAAGGGACTCAATTAGTTTTCATTTTATAAAAAATATTTCATACTAGATTTCTGATAAGGAAACCATGAATATGCGGCTTACTTTTCAAAGATGAGTGGTTTTTGTTCAAAATGTGCTTTTAATGAACTTTCTGAAATTTTGGTGTGCTTGTAATTAAGGCTTAGCTTCACAAATAAGCAGTGATGAACATTTTATAAAGTCCGTCCATTTTTAAATAGTTTCATCAAAAAAGTTTTTTAAGTTTAATTACTTCCATTCCAAATTCAATTTTTGTAAAATAACAGAAAAGTAAGGAAATGCATAAAACGGTGCAGGGTTTCTAAAAATGTGTCATTCTCTAAATTTTTTTCATAGGAAGCTAATAAAGGGAAGCTACATAAAAAATTTAAATACAAATTTTAACATTCATTAATCCCAGTGAAACAGGTGGTTGCCAGTGCAAGCTAATAAATAAATAAATAATAAAATAAGGACGATTAAATCAATTTCTTTATCAAATGTCTGAAAGAATGTTTTCAAAAATTTAAATAAATGTAAAAAACACTCGCTTATTATCATTCAAAAAATAAGAAGAAATTCTAAAAAGAATTGAAGTATTTCATTGCTATTATAAATTGTGCTTTGTAAGATTTTGTTAATTATTGTTAACCTCAAATGACACGCTCAAAAATTATCTGTCATTGGATGCACATGCGCTAAAACAAATTTAAAAAAAGAAGGCGAAGAAGAATTGCTTAGATAGCGTTGACCCAATGTCAGTGATGTAACTGACAACCGGGATGATTTTCCGGCAACAGAATAAGAGAGATATTGGACAGCTTTCTAGATATCAGTTCACGCTAACAGACATCTTTGTATTTATTCTGTCCAAGAAAGAAAACAGAACAAAAGCCTTCGGCAAAAAAGGCGGAAAATATAATCAGAGTGGAGAAAGAAATTAGTAAAGTGACTTTTACGAAGATGAAATTGTTGGGAAGTTATTTTTTAAGGGAATAAGATGAAGAATAAAACATAATAAAGTTATGCTTTTGATTGCAGAGAATCTGCAATCTTTTGGTTTTGATAGTGCGTCAATTTATGAATAATTCGAAGTCGTAAATTCCTGGATACTAAGGTTATAAAATAAATTCCAATGATATTGATTTCATAACGACTTTTATTTTTAGATATTGTTTAGAATATCTTTAAATAGCTTGTTAAGCAGCAACTGACACTTATATTTGAAATTCATTTAAACGAACTAGGTCTTGTGCGAAATTTAAATATAACACAAAAAATATCTATAAAATATAGAGGAAAGAAAATTGCACTGTAACTAATCTTTAAATAGCTCGTTTTTCTATAACGACATTTGAAATCTTACTTAAGGTAAAAGATCTTGTTTGGTGTTTACAATACATTCTTTTTACTTCGTATGCGAGAAAATAAAAAATACAGTTAAAATGAACATTTAATCTAAAATACATAGATGAACAAAAGCATTGCAATGAAACTGTCATCTCAACTTAATAAATTGGAATAGGATAAATTTGTCAAAGCATATAATTCCGACTCTTTTGTGTAGGAGAAAGAAAAAATAAAAGTAAAATTTCGGAAGAGTTGGATCTCGCCAGTATAAAAGTTCAATTAAACTAAATGTCGATTCAATTAAAATTTTAATAAAAATTCTCAATATCTATTTTCTATTTTGATTAAATTCATGCCTTCTGAAAATGGTAGACGTTAAATATATGATACCCATGGACACTATATTTTTGTAATCAGTTTGTACTTTATCACAGAAAAACTCAATCTATCATTGAAGTTGTACCTTCGAATTCTGTTTTTTTAAATCAGGAAGAACAACATTCAATCTTGAAAGAATTTAACGAATATTTTCATAAGTCGAACTAAGTATCTGTCCATAAAAAAATTACTTTTTATAGGAGAGAAAAACCTAACTATTTAATTTCACCTCTAAAGAAATTTCAAGGAAAAAATCAATCAATTCGATGGAATTTCTTTCACACTTAAAAAAATTCGATAATTGCAGATGTCAATTTCAGATTGTTCTAAAGCTCGATAACTTTAAAAGTAGTAAATAAATAAAAACAAAAATAAACGTGTCACTATTGCAAATGACCTTAATGTAAAGGACATGTCTCCAAATATCACTTTTTTTTTATTATTACTCAATTCCATACGCTAGATGTAAGTTTCTTCTCATTAAACAAAAAAAAAAGCCGAAAACAAGTCATTTTTTGTTGCTGTTTCTCCGATTTACATGCAATTACAATAGTATTTAAAAATATAATTAAGGTTAAACTTATAAGCCACTATGTTACGTGTTCCCTCATTTTTTTATGTGTCATTCACATTGGATTGACACCAGAAAGAAAGATAAGATCATTTCAAGGCAAACTTCTGTAATAAAGTTTAAAAAATATCTTAATTTGATTAAGGCTACTACGCACTTTGACAAAGTAATTTGATATGTGCTATACAAAAAGGAAGGTAATCGAAACTTTAAATAATAGAATAATAATGTAGTATAAGGATTGTGATGATAATTATTTAATAATAAAATCAGTTTGTCCTTGTTTGTTTCTTTTTGGTTTGTGACAGAAAACTGCGGAAGTGATCACCCCGAAAATTTCTTGCATATTTTCTAATAAAGGTGTTATCTCCCCCCTCTCCGTATAGAATTGCAGACCTTGACAAAGGTGCAAATGCCACAAATGAACAGATTTTTATTTTCAGTGTTTCACTCATTAGCATTTTGTGATTTGTAGTATAATGAAGAAAACCGAATATCACTTTTGTTGCCTTTTCTCAACTGATTGAAACCAAAATTTGACACCGAACTACAATTTTAGTTAAAAGGTCACATACAAAATTAAATTCATTAAAATATTTTAATCATCGCATTTATATACATGCGAATGTACAGACCTTCAGACGATTGACCCGACGATGAATTTGGTTGAAAATTTGATACGATTCTACAATTCAGATGTTTAAATTATGAACCAAATTTTAACCATTTTCTATTTGGGGTTTATATCTATTATATTTACTTGCAATCGAACAGACAGATGGATTCCTTTGAATGGATATATTTTAATATTTGATGGAAATTTAAATGTGGTACAAGGACCATATACAAAATTTCATATGTTTTGCTCAAAGCCTTTTTTTAAATTATCGTATTCGCATGTAAATAGATGTAATTCGCATGTAAGGCTGCTTAAAGCTGAAATTTTTACAGTTAATGTTAAATCTAGTCATGCGTTCTTGCGTTCCAAGATACAATGGTATCGTAATAATATTCATTCAATGTTCATCATATCCACATTAATTTATTACTTTCTCATATACGAAGTATACAAAGAGAAAATATTGCATTCATCAAAAATTTGACCTCGAGATTTTGATGAATTTCCATGTTTCAGAACTTGCTCGAATCCGAAAACTGTATATTTGCAATTATGTCAATATTTCGGTCTATCTGTTTGCGAGCTCGACAATTCAACAACGCTGAACGCTAGACGGGTAAAATTTAGTGTAAAGATTTTAATCAAATTTATAAAAAAATAATCCAGTTTTGAATGAAATTCACAAAGATGAGGTTTGTCTGTATGTCTATTTGGAAACAAGTGAGTACGGTTATTGCAAAACTTAAAAAACTAAAAGAATAAAAATTGGTATTCAGTTTGAGCACCTAAAGTATAGGTCCGTATCAAATTTACGACGGGTTGATCTCTATCGGTCTGTACATTCAGATGCAAGTAAACGAAATAGCTTCTTAAAAACATAATTGAGATAAATGAAATTTGATATATGATCTTGCTACTAAAATTGTAGTTATGTGTTCAGTTTCGGTGGATAAAAGGTATCTAAAATAGTACTTTGTTTTCTTCAGTATATTACGCAGCACAAATAGCTCGTGCGCAACTGTGAAAATAAAGAACTGATCACTCTAGGTGTTCATGGTTTTGTTCAAGGCTCACAATTTTTATACGGTGAGAAAATTACTCCTTTATTTAAGAAAATGCAAAAAAAATTTCAAACAATCCACTCCCATTGTTTTTTTTAAATATTTTTATGTATCACCAGTGCATACATGTTTCCTTTTATATTTTCCTCTACAAAACATTTTTTTTTTTTTTTTTGGTACGCATGTCATGTACCAAAAATGTGTCGAAACTCTTCTGAATCATCCTGCATTTAATATTATTTTATGGTTATTTTAGAATATAAACAATACAAATATTTCAATTAATCTGTTATTAATAAAAACCGATTTATCCCGTTTATCGAAAATGAATTAATCTCATTAACTCGACTGAATGATGAATACAAACAGCTAATTTTGCATATTTTATTATGGAATGTATGTTTGTAATTTTTCGTGTGCTCTGCACGCGCTCAAAAACAAAACAAGATCCACTATGAATTCCACAATTTTAAAAGGTGCTTATATTTTACTCTTCAAAAAGTTTGAAGTAATTATTTATCTTTGCCTTCTACATTTAAAAACCTCTGAAGGTACCGAGTTTTCTTACGTTATTAACTTTTTAATAAATAAAGATGCATATTATTTTCAACCATAAAAATGTCAATTTCATTTTAGCATCCTTTATACTTGAATGACTTAATTAGATTCTTTATATTCAGCTTGTGAATCTAACCCGCCTGACTAGCTATTTAAATCAACCCGATAAATTATTGGCAAACAATCGTGAGACAAAAGTAATTGGAATTTTTTTTTTCATTCGAAAGCAATAATAGTTGGCCACAAAAGTAATTGAAAGTGTGAAAACTAATTAAGTTTGTAAGATAAATTGACTTAATTGCGCCTCGTACTCAATCAACTAACCCATTGCTTCAATGGTATTTGACGTATTTTGTTTTAAAACATGAAAGTAAATGCTTTTACAATGCTTCAGGGAAAGTATTAAAATTCAGAGCACAAACTGCTAAATTTTATTTGAATATACATTTCAGAGACTTCTCTTTGTTAAATGTCTACTAACATGATTAAATATACTTTCCCTTTTGACCTTCACTTTAATTTGTAGTGACACTGCTTTTACCGGATTGAGTCTGCCAGTCAAAGATGTATAATTAGGGGTGGGAAGGGGAAGAGTACGGAATAAAATATTATCTTAGATAAAAACTCGGAATTTTACTGCTTTTTCTCTCCGTTAATTTTAGTGCCATAGATACAATGTTCTTTCGTTAATTAAGGCTGACCTTTTTCTCTTACAAAGTTTCTGAGACTTCATTGCCCAAAGCTAAGTTTCTAAACTTTTAAGTTTTGAAGATATTAATGAAACTAGTCACTAGACTGAGTAAAAAATAGGTTGTTTACTCTAATCGTGGCCGAATAGCTAATTTCAAATTGTTAAAAGTAGGTGCTAACTTCTAATTGGAAAAATGAAGTAAAGAATTATAATTTATGTTGTGTGAGTTAATAACTATGCTTCTGAAAATACCTAACCATTACCGATCCTATTAGCCATATTTATTAAAATATTCTTCACACACTATAATTTTAAGGTTTTAATAATACAACTCTTCCATGACTAAATCTGGCTAAGTTATAAAGTTTTGAATATCACTAATTATGACAGATTTAAACAGTTTCAATGGCTGTCTCGAAAAATATATACCAAACAATATATATTTAGCCAATATATATATATATATACCAAACAATATATATTTAGCCAATATATATATATATACCAAACAATATATATTTATTATATATATAGCTATATTTAGCATTTCCTCGAGATGGCCGTTGATTAATCAAAAAATTCAAAGCATCATGGCTCGATCGGTTTTGATTGCAGAAGTGGAACTTTTTCGTTTAAAATATTCGAGTTCCAAGAGTATTTATACTAAATATGAACAATTAGATATTTGACTACTTAAAATTTTAGAAAACGTTAATCTTTTGGAATTCCATTTAGTCATTTAAGCAATAAAAATATTATTCTTTGCTTCATTTAGAGCATTTTTCTAATTAGAAGTGTATATCTTTTAGTTACTGGGCTATGATTAGATTAAACACCCTATATAATGTTCTTATCAACCGAATATGCGCATTTGTAAGGTAAAAAAAATCCTTTATGAAGTACATAGCAAAGCCAGTTTTTCGCTGTTTTTGTTTCTTATTATTCTATCGAATTCGATACGAGTTAAAGGCTTATTCGAAAATTAAGAAACTAAGCAAATATAATTGAAACGTTTATTTAAACATTAAAACATGTGTTTAAATCAATCTTAAAAGAAACAGGTATGGATTTCGTCAATGATTTTTATTCTTCATGATTTTAAAGAAATACTCTTTGTTAAGATTTCTTTGTTAATGCCATGACAAGAATGGTACAGCATGCAGATTAGGAAGGCAGAAATCATAAAAGAGACACCGGAAGAGAATATTTTAAAATTACAGAATATTTTAAAATTAGTTTCAGAAAAGAGTTTGTCGGTACAGCATTTCGGCTGTGTGGAAAATCAAAAGACCGTTCGAGTTCGAGTGATTAGAAAATTATTTTTAGAATGCAGATTAATTAAAAACGACACAAAACGCGTCACCATGAAACATGGAAATTGAATAATATTTTTATTCTCGGGCGAATGTCGACAGATACCAAATACATTGGTGAAAGCCCGGATATTTCGTTATATTTCAGACATTCGAACCATCACTTGTATTCGTCGATAAGCACAAATAAATTCTAGAAGTAGATGAAATAAGCTGAGAATAACAAGCAGAGAGATAGAAAAAGGAATTATTAATGTTTTTGAAAAAATTTTAATCGCGGCCATACCGAAACTAATATTCCGCAGGAAGACATTGTAAGAACTGCAACCTTCCACGCCTTCGTATCAAACCCAGATTAAATGACACCAGTTATGACACTATAAAAAAAGTGAATGCGAAAGAGAACCGTATATTGCAAATAGCAAAAATGTTTTGAAATTCCGAAATAAAATTTCCTTCTGCACAAATAGGTGATACTATTCGAAACCAGTCCCTGACTTTGACCCTGGTCGTATAGATGTACGAAATGTGTTGGCGGTTGTTGCTGGAATTAGAAAAAATAAACAAAAAACATATTTTTATAAATTAGCCTCTACTCTAAAAATGGGGTACTCTTAAGCAGCAAATAAGGCTGTATAATGTTAATCATATAATTTCCGTATTAGTTTAGTATTAATTTATTATGGTATTATTTTCTTTTCTTATTTAGAATCTAATGTTCATTTTAGTTCAACATCTTATTTACATGAGTCGTTATTTGAGGTTTCTTCTATTTTGACGTATATCATAATATATTTTATAATAGTATGATTTTAAAAAATTGCATTTTTGTCTTAATGCAACAAAAATGTTTTTATTCAACATTCACCATCACTGCATGGGGAATGTTGAATTAAAAAGAATGATATTCAATAAAAAAGTAGGCTTTTCACCAACGTATTTAGTATGTGGTGATCCCTAGTGTTTCACATATACAATATTAAATATTTGCAATATTGTATAATATTGTTGAATACTGAATAATATAATGTAGTGCTGCTCAGTATTGTACTTTATTTTTCAGTGGGCTGCGCTATTTGAACATTTCTGAAAATTCAACCATTCGAAGTGTATTCGGTCGCATGTATATAATATGTTTATATATTTATATTTATTACTTCTTTAACATACATGAGTCACATATTCAATGAATCGCCTTTTTAAAAAGTGCTTAAAGGAAAGTTCTAAAGCGATAAATTGGGCTAATATACTCTCATCCAATCAGGATTTGTACCGTCAAACCAATCAACAACAACACGTGATACATTAACCTGAAGCCACACTTTTAAATTATAAATCAATCATGGCACAGTTTTATTTGTTGGCTATATTTTTCTTCATACACGACCAACTTGAATTAAAAATTGCGGTTTTTCTGCCGTCTTTGTTGAGCCTGCCAGCTGAAAAAGTACAGGTGAGAAGCAAAATTGACAGCTTTACGTGACAATGCTAGGTCAAAGGTTTTAACTCTATATAATAAGTGTAGAAAGCAATTAATCCCCAAAGAAATAGTAGGGGAAAGTCTTTTTTAGAGTGATTAGAAAGTGATGCGCATTTCTGTTCAATAAATTAAAAAACACTACTTTCTTTAAACGACTAGTTGGATTGTAGTACAATGATTACGATGTATCCATATTAGGTTAATTACTTAATTTTTCAGCAAAGAAATATAAGGGAAAAGTCCTTTTTAAACAAAGGTTAGAAAATGATACTCATTTGTATTCGATACAATATTAAATAACACCGCAAACTAGTCAGTCTGAATACAGTACGATAGATTTGATGTATCCATGCTAATCTTTTTTCCCCCCTTAAAGTATGTTGAGGAGTAATGTGGGCAACTCTGTGTAGAAAAGTTAAGAAAATATTTTAATTCTTTAAAACATGCACAAAAATCAATTATACCTGAAGAAATGTTGGGGGGAATCTTTTGGAAAGAATTATCATAAAATGATGTTCATTTGTATACAAATTATTGAAAGCCACTGTAAATTTTATACGGTCAGTTCAATAGTTTGGGTACATCTATATTAGATAAATTCATTTTTTAGTGATGTTATTTGAAATCATTGCTAGATTCGAACACACAGTCTTCTCTTTCGAAGTAGTCGGAATTCCTCATGTAGGTTTGGTAGTTGGCTGATTAAGATTTATTACCAAAATTTGCCAAACTATTCACTGTCTATATAGGGCCTGAATCTTCATTTGGAAAACCATTTCTTTCGGAGAACAGAACATTTTGTTGCTTGCTCCACTGCAGGATGCATTTAAATATTAACCATTAAATTGATTGCCCACTTGCTTTCTTTTGCGTGAAATAATAGATACAATTTTCATACAATTTCGTTGTAAATAATATATTTTATGCGCTTTTGTATTTGTCATTGTTCAAACTATTTGGATATTATTATAATTGAACAAAAACTGAGCAAAAAAATATCTTCGGTAATTTATGACTCCAAAAAAAATTAGAACATATTTTGACAGCAAATATTTTTATGCATATATAAGAATAAGAAATGTAAGAAAAACAATCTGAAACATGGTTTGAAGGCTAATTTTAAATTAAAATTACTTTAAAATTAGTACTTGCTTAGTTACAGTTTCTTTGCTTCTTGATTTGAAATTAGTAGTAATTTACAATTTCTAACATTTTTAAACGAGATCAACAACAAGGCAGAGTGGTGGCTTGTGGATTGTATCTGTGGGGATTCTTTAACCTATATTATTTTGAGCAATAATGCATTTTAACTTAATTTAAATTTTACATATTCTAATTAATTTTGAATAATTTAATTATTAGCCAATGAAAATAATAATTAGATTATTAATTTGATTGTAAATTAATACTAATTTCAAATCAAGAAGCAAAGAAACTGTAACTAAGCAAGTTCTAATTTTAAAGTAATTTTAATTTAAAATTAGCCTTCAAACTCATGTTTCTGATTGCTTTGCTTACATTTCTTATTCTTGTTTATGAATATTTACTCAACCGAGGCAGAATAATACGAAATCATGAAAGTGCAAGATAAAATAAACACACACATGCAAGAATAAAAATAATAGACTAATGTTACATTAATATTTATTTGTGAAAAAAAAATTATAAAGCAATGTTTTTAGTTAATTTTTATCCTTAATTTTCCTTTTTTTTTAAATTATATTCAAAAGTCGGGCTTTTATAATATTCTTTCTATTGAAAAACATTTATAGCCGCGCTTCTAATGTCTCTGGAGGGGAAGAAAATGTTGTATTTATGATAACACCTTTCTTCCTTCACAAGTTGTGCGCCCCTTCCCAAGTTGCTCTAAAGTTTGTATTCGCTTAAATTGCAGTTGGCTTGAAGAGGTTTACTCTTCATTCAAAGAGGCGTACAATTTTTTCCTGCATTTCCTCTGAATATTGTGAGTACTAAAAAGAATGGTGTTCGGTTGTAGATGTATATTCGGATGCCACGTGCAAAATTAAATTAAATTAGTGATTATACTATGAAAGCGTTGGGTGTTCTGTAGTTACACAGCATTTTTGCTCGAACCAGTCCTGACAAGACGCAAAATATGTTTTCTTACACATAAATTCTTCCACAACGCAAAACTAATTGCGAAAAGGTGAAATAAAATGTTTTTCTTTACCAGAAAATGTGTTTTCACTAGTTTTGCTTTTAACCTATTATATTTTATTTTAAAAGCTACCTGTTGAAGAACAAAGTTGCATCGCAACTGTTCCTCAGAACTACATTTTGGAGCTAAGATAAAAATAAAATGATCTAATACATCATTTTTTTTTCGTCTTTTTAAACCGTTATCATTTTTTAGAATGCCTACGGTATATTTACAATAAAAAGATATAAAGTCCTTACGTAATTGAATTATCAAAGGTTTTAACAACGCTTTCAGTCTGTTAACCCTTATCAGTATCCTTTGTCTATACTAAAATTTAACTAGGTAGAACAATCCCACCATTTTTTTGGGGGGGGAGGAGGTTGGGTAGTGCCACTTTAGGTTTCACCTTAACACATGAACACAGCTTAAAATTATCTGACTTTTCTCAAAACAAACATCACACGCTTCAAGTAGAAAAGTTTATACGAAATTTCAAATCAGCCAATCGTTATTCAGTGGTGTAGTAACTGAAGGACGACAAGAGATAGCTGATGTTCCGGACTATAAAATGACAGAATATCAGCGCGCGAAGTTTTTAAAGCCAAATATGTTGAGGGACCGGAGAAATACTAACATGCCCAGGTTCCATTTACCCTAATTTTATCACTGATGAACATCGAAGGAAGGGTGAAAAATTATATTGTGCTCCAAGTACCATTTACTCTTGCTACGCCACTATCATTGTCCCTTTCGGAATCATGAGAAATTTTCTTGATAAATTGAAAGCTATAATTTTTTCACCAGAATTTTTTCTATTCTATAATTTATTCTATTGCATTTAACAAAGGAAGTTATAACCCCGAAATGCTAATTCTGCTATTAAAGGGGATATAATCTAAATGAACGATTAGAAGGAACACGTTCTGAAATAATTTTTTAGTATTCTTTAGTATTCTTTTAGGCACCATTTAAAACAAACGAAATTTTTTAACGATTTTTCTGGATCGAAACATCTGTAAGAAGAATTTCATTAAGAATATCTAAGCTATTGGATTGTTAATATTATTTTTACATAGCCCAAAGAGGAGATGAGAGTTTATTTTTTAATATCCGTATGATGAATTTTTTAAAACTTATTTTGATAAGTGTACTAATAAGCAGAAAAAAAATTTCATTAAAATAAAATCGTAAAAGCTTAAGGTACAGAGAGAAATTCTCAAGAGTGAATTAAAATTTTAACCATATAATTATGTTTAAAAATATTTATTGAATATTTAATAGTTTTCTTCATATTAATGTTTTGCGTGGTTTTATTTCTTTATATTCTTTAAGCGCCTCTCGCTTTGACTATTTGATTTGATCTGCATATTTTTGATTTAAAAACTTTACATGAACTTTAAATGACAGTTATGTTCTGTAATTATTAAGATATTATATTATCCTTTAGAATGTACTATTGTTCAAAATCTCAAACTCACATGCATTAAGAAATCAATGAAAAATCAATTGTAAATTACATTTTTATAATCAAGAAAGAAATGAAATTAAATGAAAGCACGCAAAAAACATAGCATTTATTTTTTAATGAATAATTTAACATTATAATCGGTGATATCACAACTACTAAAAATCCAAAAATAACTCTTTGTATCTTACTCTGTTGCTTGAACAGCTTTTTCAAGGATTTTAAAGAAAATTTTACATGAATGTCTGTTCACCAAAAACACCATATTTTTGATTAAAAATAATAATTTTTGATTTTCTTCTATTTAGTACACAAATAAAAGTCTATTTTAAAAAACTTCATTGGTAATTTCTATATTTTAGTTGAAAATTTTTATAATTCATAAATATTAATATTGTAGAAGCTTGTGATCATTTTGTTTTGAAATGTATTGCTAGAAGGCGTCTCTCAATGAAAAGCCGAATTTAATGAAAAAAATGGATTAAGTTATAACTTAATTCAGTACGCATTAAAATATTGTATTATAATAGGAAACATACAATTCTTCAAAACCTCAGAATTCTAGTGCACCAGAGAGTGAGTGAAAAATCAATTAAAAAATTCATTCTTTACTAGTATGAAAGAAGTCAAGTTAAATAGAAGCATTTAAAAATCTTGCATTCTTTAATGAGTAATTTATCAGACAAAATTGATGAAGAATGTCCAAGAAACCTTTCCGTTTCTTGCTCCATAACTTGAATAGCTTTTTCGAAAACAAAAGAAAGAAATGAAACAAGTAGACATTAAATGCGTTTCACGCAGAAATATGGTCATAGAGGTTATCCCGATGAACTTCATTCCAGTTTGAAATTTAAGGACAAAAAAAAAAATATTTCCTTGACCTTTGTTACTTCCGAAAAGGCAAGCTCTCACAAAACATCAAGAACACTTCTAGTCTGGGTCAGAAATATTTTTCAAAGACGCAAAAACGGGACAAAAAACTTTCGGGGGGGGGGATTTTTTATTATTATTATTAATCTTATCAAAAGTAATTTTCATCATTTTCTAAAAAAAAAAAAAAAAAAAAAAGAGCATACACGATTATTCCGCTCTGAAAACTCCACTGTAGAATTTGTAGGAGAATGTAGTAGAGCCTCAATCTTTCGACCACCCTAGCTCTGAAAAGAAACTGAAATCTGAGCTAATTGTGTTTGTGTAAAGCGTGAGGTTTACTCTTGCATAGTGAGGGGAGAGAGCGGGTGCATTCATTCCTCCGCTTTCAGTTTGCCAAATGTCCCCTCAGCTTACCCCCTTACCACTCCCCATTCATTGGCGACTTCATGTTGATCACAAATAAACTTGACCACAGAACTTGAGTGTCAAATGAAGAATATATATTTGTTAGTTAACGGAGACGGCAGACTCTCTCTCTCTCTCTTTTTGTAGGTTATTAACCACTTTCATTTAATTTCACTTGTCCCATGTCTATAAAGGTGGAATTTTTTATCCGAATTTTAATTTTTCTCCTGATATGCTTGAGTTTTTGACTCTTGTGTATTTGTTAGTTCTCGATGACAATATCAATTTTAATATTTTCAGAAATAATTATCAATTAGTCTATTAATTTAATTAAATTTAGATTCCATAAAAAAAAAAGAAGCTATTTGGAAGTGAATTTGGAAAAAGAAAAAAGGTGATTTCAAGATTTCATAACACTTACAACAATGCATTAAAATTAGCGACCGAAAAGTAGAAAATAATTAAAATAAAAATCTTCTACTTTAGTTTACTAATGCAAGTGAGGTTTTAGAATCAAATGTTATTTTACAAAGAACTAAGAAATTACATAGTACGTATATTGCAATATAAATACATAAAATAAGTTTTATAAAGTTTTTATGTTAAATACAGATAAAAAAAATATTAACAAAATCTTACTTAATTCTTTTACAAATATTTTATTCTTGAATTCTAATTTTTAATGGGGTTTTTTTTGCTTAATTTTTAGTTTTTATTTCTTTAAACCGTATGTTAAACAAATACAATGTGTTCCAAAAATATAAGTACTGTTTAACAGGTAATAACTTATAGTATAATAAGTAGCAACTCATAAGTAACATAATAAGCAATAGAGCATCTCTACATTATCATCGTGATGTAAGAACATATCTTGATGAAAATATTCCAAACCAATGCCTTGGACGAAAAGGTGCCATAAAATCGGTACTGTTCGTTCTCTAAATCTGATGCCATTCTACTTTTCTTGTGGAGATAGATACTTTAAAGATAAAGTCTACTCTAGAAAACTGATGAAACTAGAATAAGTGAAAGCCACAATTGAGCAAGAACACGCCACAAAATAAAATGAAATGTCTGTTGTTGTGAATGAATAGTCTACCATTATCAACAATATGTTGACCATAACGGTCAATTTGCTGCTTAATTTATAAACATCTGCGGTTGGATAAAAAGTTGTACTTGTTATGTAAATTCTTCTTCAATTTAAGTACTAATTATATATGAATAAAAACTAATTATCTATATTTATATTTTTGTGACGCCTTGTTTAGGTACTTTATTATTTCACATTAAATAGATGATTTTCAGAATTCTTCATTAAAATTTCGTGTTTTCAATACCAACATTGATCTCCAGTTCAGATGTCGCCTTGGAAAATTGCGAGATTCGTTTAGTCCTTGTGTTGATTCAAAATAGAACACTAATATAGCCGAATTAATACTTTAATTGGCAAATAAGTGTAAATATTCCATAAGAGCTGATAGAAACACATGTTGATTTTGAGCAATCATGCCAAATAAAGGGTTAAATTTCTTGGAACTACAATTTGAGTATTTTAAGGGGAAAAAAATACACTCCCTGCCAATCCTTTCTTAAAAGTAAAGAGGTATCGTACATACATACAGACAGACAGACAGATAAAACATACAGACAGACAGATAAAATAGACATATAGAGACAAAATGTCTTATATGTCTAATATAATCTAAATATTACAAAAATATAATAAATAATGTCAAAAATATAAAAAAATATATGTCAATAACGTCTAATATATGTCTAAATATTACAAAAATGTGTTTGGGTAATTCAAAAAAAAGTTTAAAATGTGAAAAATTATCAGAATCTTGAGAAGAAACTTTCTGACGATTACAGTACTTCTTGAGTACTTACTTCACATTTGAAAAAGAAAACCCAATTGTGATTTTAATCTGAATTTAGTTAATAACATTGATCGTAATACTGAAAATACGAATAATATTAAAGATTGTAATAGACAGAAAGAAACATTTGTCCCACTTTTCAGAATTTTTTTTTCAAGTCTAAAAGTAGAATATTATGAATTTCTCGTTTTTGTGATAATAAGCTTATGGGTGATTTGAAAACATTTTCAAGATTCAACTCAAGCACATTTTCTTCACACTGAAATAGAGAAAGAGAAAGGAGGTGCCAAATTTGTTAAATAACAAACTCTTTTGAGCCTGTTTCCTTTTTCATCTCACTACAAAAGGTATAAAAAGCATATGGAGCGGAAAAAGAGGTTTCTAAGAACTCAGCGAGATATGAAATTTTATTTATTAAATTTTTGAATTTATTCTAATGCGACGATTTTGCGACATCAATTGCAGATTGCCACAACCTCCCTTCGATCTATTCCTTAAAAACAGAATGAGTTGAAGTACTGACTATCTCGATTTCTTACATGGGTCAAATTAACTCCACTCCGATGGCGGGTTGTACCTCCCTCATAAGTGAGGGGTAGACTTATGAGCCGTGCTGTAATGGAGGATATTTTACGTTAACTACAGTGCTGTATTAATTGTCATAGCATTCTGGTATTAAATTATCCCAAAAGCTTTGGTAGATCGGCTCTTGGTGATTACAGTTTCTGTCAGTAGCATTATCATTGGGTAATTACATTAAAATTGTAGTTAGACAATTTTCAATTTTGAACACTGTCTTTCTTTCTTTGTGTATTTAAACACCACAGTTTTGAACTGCTTGAAAAAGATTTAATGTGTGGTTTGGGCCCGAAAATTGCTGACGTATTACATTTTGAACCAAATCCGTCAAAGAATAAACTTTTCATTTACATATCTGCCCCAACCCCCCGGGGGGCAACTCGAAATGAGGATGAGATGCCTCCGGTATGGTGGCTGGATCTCATCACCCTGGTAGGTACAT
Source organism: Argiope aurantia (assembly GCA_026543865.1). Classification (NCBI taxonomy): domain Eukaryota; kingdom Metazoa; phylum Arthropoda; class Arachnida; order Araneae; family Araneidae; genus Argiope; species Argiope aurantia. Next base: position 531,196 of record JAPMOR010015631.1, read on the forward strand.
AAATAGGTGGGGGACTGGCTCCTCCCATCAATGACAGGACGTACTTCCTTCGGGAATGGTTGTACCGTGGCCGGTGATGAGCCTTAGGGCTCAACCACAATTCCCGCCAATGTTGCTGTTGCGGCGGTCGGGTCATTCAGTATTCTTTATTCGTGTGCCTTCGGGAGGGTCGGAGAGTCAGTGATATGACTTATATATCTGCCCATGTGTTTGTGTACGCAGAACCGCAACCAGTTATCTGAGTTGAAACTCGATGTGTGAAATTTATATTAAAATTGTTATGTGATTTGCATTTTAAACTAATTCTATCAACGGAAAGAGGTACTCGAATCTCTTCACTATACGACGAAGCTAAACGCAAAATGGCTATATTGTGGAAAAATACGGTTAAAATCGAAAGCAAAACATTTCCAATTTTTATTCATCGATATGAACACATAATATAAGCACATTTCGATTTGAAAAAGCATTTATTGAGTCAAAAGTGGGGAAATTATGTGAATATCAACATATTATGTCGCTTATGTGGACGTAAAATCAGGCCGAATTTTTCGTCATTTGGTAAAACTCACACGTTCGATTTGCTTAGAAGCAAGTCAAGCTTTTTTTCCCGCCACTGTTTGAAGCATGACTAACCACTCAAAGTATTGCTCAGGTATAAATTAAAATCATATCATAAAAATAATGTAGCATCTTTTTACGATAAGATGGATTGAATCCTAGTAATAATTTAAAATGCATGAGAAAGTTATGAAGTTCGTATTATTGAAATAAGTAACAATAATAAGCTATAATGTAAATGAATTATTGGTAACTCTCCTGTGTCTGGTTGCGCCATCCTTATATATGTTCACTTTGAGAAAGGATTATATTTTATGCTTCACTTTTTTGTTATTATTGTTATTGCTTTCTATGTTTCATTTCGCAAAAATAAAATTAAATAAATAAAGCAGACAGATTGGATGTTTAATAATAATGACCACTCATTTTTTTTTTTCTATAACCGCAGTGAAATTGACAATGTAAACAATTCGTTTTGTGTTAACAAACTGGACCAAATCACATTCGTAAAAATCACCTTTTCGCCACTTTTTTTCCTTTATTAAATAATTTTTACTATTAAATATCAGAAAAATGTAGAAGAAATTCAGATAATAGTTATATAATAAATGATAGGTTAATAGTAAAATTACTATTAGTTTAATTATTTACTATTATTAAGACCACAGTATAAAACGTATCTAGTCCCAAAAAATTTTGTTTCTTTATTTTAAAGCTGTCAACTAAATAAAAGAAATTGTAATTTGTAATTGTAATTTGTAGTCTTAAAAATTACACACGCAAATATTTTAAAAAATAAATAAATGAATTATTTCTATCGTTTGTTACATTTTGAATTTCTGCGAAAAAGTAAGAAAAAATAATACCTAATTCTATTTTATCCGAGGATTTCAGAATAAAAATAACAGCATATGATATTGTAAATTCTACACAAATAAAGAAAAGGTAAAACGAACATTTAAATCTCGTCAGTATAAAAAAATGCACAAAAAATTTCTGATTCACCGTTAAAAAAACACACAGAAAAGAAAAAAGAGTAAAGAAAATTGCGTAAACATGCCGTAAACCAATGGCGAGCACGTTCTGTTTGCTTTTTAAGCTGAAAAATATGCGAGCGTTAGAAGGCTTACTCTTTTTCCACTTCATTAAATCAAACATTTTGGAATACATTTCGCTAATGAAATGGAAAAATTTAATCCGTCTGGCTGAATTAATTTTTTTTTGTTCTTTTGAATTGACATCGCTTTGGATATATACCTATCAGACTATTATTAATTACATTATGGAATACTTATTTCTTTGAATTAAATGTTAAAAGCAGTTAATAAAAATTGTCTGCAGTTTTATTCTTTTTCATACTTTAACAGGTTTTTCGGACTGTTCCGAGATTAAGCAGAATAATATGCGTAAATATAATATGAATTGCAGTCTCGCATTTGTTAGGAAAACAAAGCAGTGGATTTTGGTAAGGATTTTTATGTCAGTTAAGGGCGTAAATACACAACATTTCAGCATTTTATTAGAATAAGAAGGTGACATTCCGGCAAATGAAAATGAAGCAGGGGCAAAGGTATCGTTTTGGTGCGTTTTATAAGTAAGTTGACATTCAGAATACATTTTACACGCGGTTGACGATTGAATTACCTTGCCTATGGAGATTTACTTTTTTTTTTGTAATTATTAGCTACTATTTATTTTAGTAGTAGTAGCTTTTTATTTTGTAATTATTCAAATACTTTTTGAACTCTTAAGTAGTAGCATTGTTTTTATATAAATTAGTCAAAAACCTTTACTATTCGTTTTAACCATTCGTGTAATTATTAACTGCAATATAATAAGACATTTGATTTAGCTGTTGCTTTATATATACATGCCTTCTGTTTTCTTTTAATTGTGTGAATTTTTTAAAAATATTCTTATTGAAATATGTTTTTCTTCCATTTTAAATTCTTTGAACTTCTATCAGAATGTCTGCAAATCTTAATAACATAATTAGATCAATAACCATACTTAATGCAGTCTTATAATAAATAGTAAAATTCTGCAATTCATCTGAAATTTGTGAAGATAATTTACTACATGAAGATATTTTATTATTAACGAAAAAATGAAGTTAACATGCGATTGAATCCAGTAACTATCATACGTATGTAATGCAAAGGTTGCAGAATATTCTTTTTCAATATCTTCCAGAATTTAGGCATGAAATAATCACTACTGAAATATCGAATTGGAATTTATTTGAGATATTTACAGAATGAAGACTAATTACAGTTTACTTAGTATATTGTTAATTCTGTAGCCGATTTTGAAAAAAACACATGTTCATACTAAATTCTATTCAAATTTGATAACGTTTACTTTCTAGTTATCGAAGTATATGATATAAAAAGAAAATACTGAAATGATTGAAACATTGAACCTCAAAATTCTGATGAATTTCTACTTTTTGGCCTTTCCGAGTCCAAAAAAACTCTTTCCTTGAAATTATATCGGCCTAAGTGAAAGCTAAATGACTTAGATAAGTGAATTTCGGTTTGTGTTGTTGTTGCCAAAATGGCAGATCTGTATCAAAATGTGGATGCACTCCGTAAAATAAAGTGTTTAACATTTTTTTATTTCAAATAAAATAAAGTATTTCAACATCGAAAAACAAACGTGTTGTAAAAAGCGGATAACTTTGTAGTACAAAAATCGACTCTTTATTAAGTCTAATTGCAGACCTGTACTTTGTGGTTTTGTGTTTGTTCTTTAACAGGATTATCTGCCATTGTAGCATCACCCTATTAAATGATAAACAACAAGTTAAATACGAAGCATAAAACGCGTCATACTATGCAAGTGTGCGAGAAAATCGAAGGGAAGACACGCCTACTGAGAGTTCAATAAAATTGGCTCTTAAACAGAAGCAGATGGAAATGAAATGAAATGGAACATTTTCAATCTCAAAAAGCTTTATAACTGGAACTAATATTTGTAATTTGAATTGCGAATGTATAAAATAAATATATTGACTTATAAGAACCTTATATACTTTATTGGTGTTTATTCTTTGTTTCTTCTAGGAATTATAAAAAATATATATAATGCGGACAACATTAGGATTATTTTTTCGGTACAATTTCCGTTTGTTTTTGTTGTTTTAAAAATAAATTTTTTAAAGCTTGTCGGGACATGTGGATTGAAATAATGCATTTGGATGTGACCATATTTTAACGAAAGAGTACTAAAAGTATAATACTCTTGTGTGATAAATGTATTCGAGTTGAATCAATACTCATCATATCATAACCATATTATAAATTTCTAAATTAATTTCTATTCTGTGATGCTTTTTACTGTCATTTTTTTTAAATACAGTAATGCCTCGCCGAACGCGGGATTGGCGTCATTTATACTTCATATACACTGTAAAATTGCGTCTAACAAGTTGTTTAAAAGGAAAGTATTAGTTCAATTTAAGTTTAAACAAACCGACATATAGTAATTAAAAGGGAGAATGAACTAGATGTTAAGGGTTTCTTTTTTTAAAAAAAATAGAGACAATACAATTATTTTTTAAAAAATTTGATGACTTTTATTTCGGACTTTGATTGATGTCATTCTTTTAAAAGTTTCTCGATAAGAAGTGTTCTTTTTCAATATCCTTCTTTCTTCATTTGGATAGTCTCCATCGCAACATTTGACAATCCCTGTTTTTTTTTTAAAAAACAATTCCTGAAAGTTAAAGACATATCTTATTTTCAAGGTTTTTCCCCATTCTCTTCTATGTACAAGATAAATGAATTTTAAGATGATTGTATATTTTTTTTCGAAAGAAGTAGAATTCTTGTTTTTAAATATTGCAGAATCGGTAAGATATGAAAATTCAGATTTTGAAATTAAATTTTATCCGCCGAGTTTCCTCTTTCCCTCCTCTAAGTCGAACTAAACAAATAACCCTCTAACTGGAACACGCTTCGATTATTACTCGTTTACTTAACTTCCGCTTAAATGGTCCTGTTGACCAATATTTGAGTCTGAAAGTTAAAATGTTATTGCATGTTTAGTGATTGGCTGGATAAGAAAGGCAAGAAATAGGTTTTGCAAAAATCTGTTTATAAGACTAAAACTCGATCTCTTATTTTTAACAATCTGGATTTTAGTAATATATTGAAAATCGTCGTTCACGTCGTAAAAAAAGTGTGCCGAGGTTTTTCAAAGGGATTTTTAACTTTTTTCCTTTTTTTATGATCTAATTAGATGACACTTCCGGTTTTGGAAACCTCTGTCATACTGATTCAATTAAGTATTTGCAGAATACTTTTTGAGTTCTATGTAATTTTTGTATCATCCTTGAATAATTGAATTTCATTTAATAATTCCATACCCATATTACTTGTCGGTTAAATGGGTCAAGTAAGATGACTCGTATTTTCTCTTGTGCATGGTTTATCCGGTAGATTAAGTAAGAAACCCATTTATTCAAGGAAAGGATTTAACCTCAGTGAATCTATAGATTTCTTTACGGTTCACTAATTCTACTGCGACTGGCCCAATAAATACAATTTTTCAATAGCAATTTCAGTCTATCGGCAAGATGTTAGTATGTTTTTTTTTAAAAATAGAATAATCCCATGCAAGAATCTGACTCCTTAAAATTTATGAAGTAGTAACGTCGATCTGATTCCTTTAGATTATTATCTGATAAAAACTGTGATATTCCACTTTTGAACATTCCTTCTGAAGACAGTATTGTAAAATTTTAACTAAATAGGAGCGTATGATATTTAGCTCGGAATTTCTAAAATCATGAGTTATGTCTCCAAGTGGAGAAAATTCGAGGATTTTGGATGTTACCACACAGCTCCCTTTTCGGATTTTGTGACTTTTATAGGAAAAATTTCTGAAGAAATTATGTTTGAAAAGCATTTCGTTCAAACATGTTAAATGACTATTTTAATCTTCCTTTTTAGTTACAATCAATATTTTATTTTATTACTTTTGATCTTTGGGTTTTTAATTATTAGGTAGAAAGTATTAGCTAGAGAGAAACTTCAAAAAATCCTGGTGTAATCTTTTATCATTTTTCGTGTTAAACGCCTCTTGCTACATCTCACAACATTGCTTTGATTTACTTTATGAAATTAAAGTTCCGCTTATTATAACTCGTTTTAACAACTACCGCATAAGCGGTTGACTGTGTCTAATATAATTAGGATCTGAAAAGCTGGCTATCGCAACGTTATTGCAATTAGTATAAATAATAAAATTTGTTGGAAAAAGTTTACTAAAACATTGCTCTTTAAAGTTGATTTTTCATGAATATTCATATATTTTTTATTAAAAGAAAGAAAAATCGTCTGTAAAAAGAAGGCCGAAATGAAATTTGAAATGGCCGTTAAAAAATTGTCTGAAATATTTTCATTTTTACAGTGAAATGAGTTAAAATTCCCTATTTCTTCTTGAAGATTTCATGAATATTGTTTTCCAGCTGTTTCTTTATAAAAATTCATTTTATTCTAACACAATTCGAGTTGATCATATTTAATCTTCGATGCCATGGACGTAATTTATAATATAGTAATTATCAATAATTAATAATTTTCTGATCATGGTTTAAAACGGATTTTCTAAAATTGGGGACTGAGAAGGCCGGATTATGAAATAGGCAAAGTAGTCAACATTCTAAGAAGCTAGAAATTTGGATATATTTTCTGTAATATTAAGATATTAATTTTATGCTTTCAATTAATTTACATGGTCCGTGAGCTTGAACTGATTTAAATTAATATCAAGTATCGTTTAAATGTTAGAATATTATTTTAATATTCCTAAATATCTTTCGCAGATTTTACATTGGTTATTACAAAAACTGTAAAAGATATTTTTTAATTACTAAGCAAGATATATCCTATTTTTAATTAAATAATATTTAGTTATGTTCAAAAGGTTTTTTACTAATTCGTTTAAAACTGCTTTACAATTGGAATCTTGAATTTTATATATATCTTATATTTTATATATACGAAATAAGGAAACCAAGTTTCTTAAAAGATGCTTGTAATTAAATGTCTTGTCAGTTTCTACATAAAATTGCTTGGATATAGAATTAGAAGAATTAGAATCAATAAATATCTGGTATAGAAAGTTGGAGAAATCTCCGAAACTTGCATTGCCTAACCCCCCCCCCCCCCCCGCGGCGTAATACGGCCCTCTCCTGAGACTTAAGAATGAATGATTTTGAAGCTGTGCGAATTTCGTGTTAAAACTCTTGCTTGAAATTTAAGGAAATTATTTAAATGCCTACATTATGTTACATTTGTTTTTTATTTACTAATAAAATGTGACCTGTTTTGTTACAAAAATGTACTTAAGATCGCGAAAACCTTTTTAAGATGCATAATGCAGCAAAATTTTCCAAGAAACAAAAGTTATCACTGGCTAAAAGTTCTTAAGAAGCCGGAAATTCAAGTGCTGAATGACTACATTCAACGCCTAAGTGTGTACTTCTTTACAGCATTCTTCAATTCATCTTCAAACTGACTATTGGGTTTATGATGAAAAAGAATAAATAAAAAATGCTGATTTATTCTTCATATATTAATGAGCTGCTACCATCAGATTATTTCAGTGATTCAACCAATTAATAAGACTACCATTATACTTCCTCCCGTATCTATATTTTCAGATTTTGTAAAAAGATATTGGAATCGCAGTTGTTTCAATTGTCATGATTCGGTTGGAAGTTGTTCCATCCCTTTCTGCCTCTCGATCTACAAATTTATAATCCCATTTCAGGGCCTCTGCATCATAAAAGCCCAGCGGACCCCCGGTAGGAATATTATGACATAGCGCTGAAAATATGATTTTCCGTCTTGGTTTCCGAATTGGAATATGTCAGCTTGATAGTTGAGGGCCTTTCGCCCCCACAGGCGAGGTCAAAAGCATCGAATCGAAATCACCCCCTGTCCTTGGCATTTCAGATGGATCAGCGCGGTGGCCATGCGGTAGGTTAGTTTCTTTGGCCGAAAATTCAAACTTTCATAACCACCCAGAATACGGATTTCTAGAGTAAAAAGTAAAACTTCAGTTCATATCCACGATCTTTCAGAAATTTTATGAAGCTGTGAGAGAGGGGGGGGGATCTTGAATTATAATCCAACTGAAATTCAGTTACGCTTGTTAATTTCATACATTTGTCTAATTTCTGCATTTCGTGTTACTTATACTTTGAGTTTACCGAATTCAGAAAATGAAATTCAGAATCTGTGCTGTATTATGAATTGTTGAATGACTGCAAATGCGTTGTACCAATTCTGATGAGATTAGTATTGAATTCTTGCTATTTTGCTCATTGTTCAATCTATTGTCATTTTATGAATCATTTCATCTATGAAATTAAATTGAAATTTTTGCCTACTTTTGAAAAATGCAACATGCTAATGTATAGATATTCTTTGTTTTGATAATGTATAGATATTCTTTGTTTAAATGCCAGAAGATTTAAAAATCTAGTAAGTACTGAAACAATCTGAATTTATTTTATATGAGCATTATATAGAAGCGATCCTCACACCTCTGCATAGATTAAAACCCATATGTCGAAATCCTGTTTCCCTAGTTTTCCATTATCGTATCTCAGACTAAACATATCCAGGCATAAATGCTGAATTTAATTAAGAAGCTTTCCTAGAACAAATCCCTTTATTGAGAGATGCGTTGACTAAAATTATCTTGCATTATATTATTATATTCACATCGCAATTCGGTACATTATCACTCTAAAGAACCGGGCATTTTAGATTTAAAAAAAAAGGTTGCTAAATTATAAATACATTACAAATATCAATTCTTATAAGATAGAATTCCCATCAATAAACAGAAAGTGATTCAGATCAATGGACCAAATTTTTAAAAATTAATAACCTTTTATTAATGTGAAATGGTATTCACCCTCTGTAAACGACGGCATCTTAAGCCATTTATATTTAAATGAATTCACTTCATCCTCTGAGGCAAAGCATTCAATCCCTTGAAGCAACGAGTACTATTGATGTTTGCACCTATGGATGTAGTTCCAAGAATAAATAAGACGAAAAACTCCTTGGGTTATTTATGCGAATTGAAATAAAATTTTATTTTTGCAAAGTGACTTTTCCCATCTAATTAAAGCGTTAAAGAAACTCTCTTGCACATATATATTTTCTCAATAAAAGCGGTTGTTTCTTTTGATTAGATATAGAATTCTAATTCGAAAACGAATCCTACTGATTGCAATGTTTCAAAAACCAGAGAAAGCAATAATGGGCCGTTGCCCTTCAAATTGTAGAATTACCAGAAAGCAATTTGCTTTACTGTCATTATTTCATCTGCTGCGACTGCTGATTCGAGACTCTTGATATCGCTTATAATTATGAAGATAAGTACTTCATAGTATAACCATATGTAAGGTTATTTATTTAACATCTCTTGCCTATTCGCATTACAAAAATGTAAAGAAATATATGACCATTTTAGAAAGCATATGCGAGTTTCGACCTTCTTTGCCGTTCTACTGCTTCTGTTTTCGCCTATTAATAGTTAGAATCTCTAAGGTGCGATTATATAAGAAACTTCCGTTATGTGTTTAAAGGAAGTTGCAAAATTTTGGAGAAATTATGTTTTGCACACAATAATGAAGATTAATGACTTTTCGCTGCTCAAGGGGGAGAGCATCGGAGGATTTGGTGGGGGGAACGTGTTGCAGAAATCCCCCAAGAACCTACAGCGTGTTTCTAAAGCTGGGAGGTGATAACACGAACACACATCTTATTTAATGCACTATTTATCTTTTGAAACTTATTTTTCTGTAGACGGTGAAGGTTTGCTTTCCTAGGAATTGTTCGAATAGACTAAACTACCCGTCCTTTGAGCTCATGGATGAATGTTATATTGAAAAATATAAAGGAAGTATTGCCATATTTTTTATTGCAATTATTTAACGCGAAATTTAGTCATTAGATGTTTTAATACTGACTAATCACTTTTTTTTCCATGTTTTAAATTTGTTGTCCTTTCTGGAATACAATTACAAAAAGTAGGTATATAACTATCCGAATATGTTCGATTCTTTAATTTTCCTTAAAAGAGCATGAAAAATAACCTAAACCTATAAATAATTTTTTTTTTTAGTTGAATAAATAAATCATACTGAATATATACTGGGTAATCATAAAATAACTTCATGTTTGGAAGCATCCACTTTTAAAATTAATAAACGAAAAAAATGATTTCATACGCATACTGTGGAATGCAAGGGAAGATAAATTCAGCAAAAATAAATAAACGAAATAAAGAATTATAATGTCAAAATTCAGTTCCGATAGACTTTATCTGTGTCGGAATAAAAATGTATTGGTAATTGCAATAAATGCGCAGAAAATGAACAATGCAATATTTCATTTATGTCCGAGTGATAAAAAACGCGCATAAAGAAATAAATTCAGAATGAAATTCGCAGAAAATCTTTCATGAACCAATATTGGAGCATTTTCAGTGTGCTGACTTTTAATGCATACAAGGTAATGCATCTCCGACATTTTTTGCGGAATTTTTCTCCCCATATCGTTTATAATCTGCATATCAAATTTGATTTCATTCATTCCGCTCATTAGTTTCAGCTACTGATACCACAAACTGGGAAACTTATTTTTTGGATACCCAACATTTCATATGATTATATATCAAGTGTTGCGATACGAGTATCAGATTTCTTACTTCTGCGAGATATGTGAAGGTATACGAATCTCGTTTCCAATTTTACATTTTGAACAAAGGAATTTTTTTTAAATGTATCGCAGGTAAATCCCAATATTGCATGCAACTGCAATTATTATTCTTGTCTTTCAAACTTTTGAGATTGCTTTTGATGCTGTCTAGATGACACTTTACTTTCCAAGTTTGTGATCACTGCTTGAAAAAGAAGTTTCTTGTTTGCTGCATCATTTTGATTTTTAAATGAAATTGAAATAATTAAACTTAAAAAAAAACGATTCATCCAAGGCCAGCCTTCAGGAGATTATGTAAAATATATTATTGATGAAAGTAAAATTATTTAAACATTATGTTTATTTATTAGCAGGTTTCTTTTGCTTTTGCTTTCCTAAAAGTACAAATACGGAAGTGTTTTATTGTATTATCTTGTAGCATTTCCTGTCGATTTTATTAGAAAACTTCCGAAGAGTAATAACTAGTTAAACATATTCAAAGAAAAATAAAATGTTTGTTTTTGATCCGAATATTTCAGACGAATCAAAAAAATTGCAGTAAATTAATACATTTTTCCATCAACCCTGAGCTCTGCTTGAATGTACATATCCATCATTTCCAAGTAAACATTTGCTCGACATTTCTTTTATTAACATTGAATGATTAGGATGTTCAAACCAAGTTTGGAGCTATGATTTAAGAGTAAAACTTGCTATCTCTAAATAAAGATTGTAAAAATGTCATAGTCAAAACGCCTAAAATGGCAGCTTTCAGAAAAGGCGAAATTTCTTAAGATTTCTCCTAGTCAGAATCTCAGAGGGTGGCCGTCGTATGATTATGTAATGGAGCACCAGGGGTTATCAAGGCTTCTCTAAATTCCACAAAACGTGACGAATTTTTTTCCTCGTAAAACCCTGCCAGGAAATTATCTTCCGACCTTTTGGTCGAAGAACACATTTTCTTTATGCTAGATGATCCGATCTCACAGGCTTAGCTACTCCGATGCAGCCATCAAAAATGGCACAGATACGTCTTCCAGAATATAAAAGTGATACCGGAAGTTCGAAAAAGGGCTACAAAAAGTAGAATTCCTTAGTTCCTGCAATTCACCCGATAATTTTTCATGCTAGAATTAAAAGGCCGCGATTCTGATTATGTAATCGATATAGCATTAGATCTGTCCGTTGTCTAGTAAGACCTATAAACTGTATGGAAATGCATAAATATTCATTTTTCGATTTTGCAAATAATTAACTTATTAATAATTTAAGGTAGTTTTAATAGCTGTTATTGCAATATGTTTTTCCTGACTAATTTGTTCGAGAATATCGGCTAATTTTACTTTTTTTTTTAAAATCCCATATTTGATTATTAATATCGCAACAAATGTTCTAGCAACAAATGCAAAACTAAAAATGACTTAAAATGAACTGTGCAATAAAGTAAATTAGTCTTAAAGTTCACTCGGGTAAGGTAATTAAATTTTTCCTGCTTATGACCAACAATTTCCAAAAGTTTCGTTTTGTCAAAAATGAAACTTTTTCTTTGATTTCAACTTTATCTATTTTTAAGAAAATAAGGCAATACGATTAATAGTGTTTTAATTTTAATCAATCTTTGGTGTCAGAAATATAAACATGCAATTTAGGCAAGAAGTTTATTCAGTCTGCAACTTCTTACGAAAATACAGGATATAGAAATTTTGGATTTTTTTTTCATTACCAGTTATAAATTATTGCATTTGCAACTTCTTTTTTATACAATCAATTGTTTTCTAATTTTTTTCTTTTAATTCCTTAACTGTCATGAGAGTGCATTGAATTATTGTATTTTCTCTATGGACTTTTAGTTGAATCAGTACGACTACACATTTCTGAAACAGGTGTTATTTAATTAAACAATGAATAAATCAGCAGTTTAACGATAATTTTATTTGTATAACTTAATGTCAGTTTTCTATGAATTTTTTAAGGTGTCATTTATGATCTCCTTTTTCATCATTTTAAAGAGATACTGTAGTCACTTTTAATAGAAATATTTTTCCGAAGGTTATTGGAAATATTAAAAGTGATGTCATTAAAAAATTGAGATAAGTTGCATTTTCCTTGTTACATTAAAAAAAAAGACTTGTGGGGGGAGGAATCTGACTTCCCTATTAAATTATCGTTAAAACTAACAAAATTTGTTAAAGCTACCAGAATTGCGCTTAATTTCGTATTTTCACTTTTTTTGTCTTGTGCAGACTACGTTTATTTTATAGTACCTCCGAGCTTTACAGTAGGTACATAATGTATTGATTAATTGAAAGTTTTTAATTGCACAATTAAATGAAAAGAATTAGACAACCAAAAATGTAGTTAAAAGCATAAGAAGCTCAAAATAGCGAACAAATGTCTGAGTAACTGACAGTCTAATAATTCAACAACAACAAAAATAAAAGTTGCTGAAACTAAGTCAACATAAAAAAAAATACATATTTGGGAATTTAGTTTCGACTGAATAGAACTAAATTGAAACTAATCAGGTACATTTAGCAGAAATACGCCTAGATTCCACGAAATTTCTTTACTACATTTAAGTATTCACAAAAAATCTCCAAGCATGACTTCAGAAATAAAATGTAGAATTGGCTTTTTTCTGAAAAGTGTCCTCGAGACTATTTTTTACTATTAAAAACGAAAACGGAAAAAAAAAAAAAAAGTATTTTCCCACAGTACCCGCATTCTTAAAGGAAAAAAAAAGACTTGTTAACTTTGCAATACCTTTCGGCAAAACATACAAATGTAACGAAATTCTATTAACAATCTTCGAGAACTGAAATATTGTTCAAAAGAATACCACTCTATTTACTAGTGTCGGGAGGCACAAAACTCAATGAATACAGTCTTGCCAATAGTCCCGTATTTGGGGAAAGCTATGTGTGGTCCGTCGGGGGCCTTTCTGCAACCGAATTAGAAAGCGGTAGCACCAAGGGGGAGGAAGAATACCGTCTTCAGAAATAAATATTTACCAAAGTTCTCTGTGGTAAAAGGCATTTTGTGGCAACATATGGAATCATCTGATTTGGGGCTTTACAAAAAGCAAATTTAAACTTGAATAATTTAACAGTGTATACAAATTTCGAGTAAATTTTCTTAACAGAGTATCAAATTACTTTGTATTTTCCATATGTGCATACATTATTTAGAACAAATGGATTATATTTTGAAGTGATTAATTATTTACAGTAAATTGCAAGAATACCGATGGCTGCTTTAATGAAACAAAGCCCGCTTTTTTTGCTTTTGAACGAAAAAAAAAATATTCCAAAAGTGTACTTCGTCAAATTATTCAGAATAATTGAGATGAAATTTTTACATCGCTGGATGCAATAGGGTTTTAAAAAAACTATTAATATCATTATTTATTCGTTCAGCTCTCCTTAAGAAAAAAAAAAAATCTCTGGACTAAATCTATTTTATTTTTCGTGATCCTTTGTCGTTCGGTAGTAATACCTACTCCTTTTAATGACGTTTTTATTCTCCATTAATTTACCTACGGTGTGCTGAAAAATTATATTTCAGTTTACCCCAGAAAGTGCAATATATTCATGAAAGTATTGAACGAAATTCAAGAGTCCCTTTATTCATTTAATCCTAATTGCTTTATTTATTGAAAATTGATTTTAATTTTTTGACACATCAATGGGAAATTCAATGGGTTTCTTGATTACATCAATGGGAAAGAGGCTTTAAAAAATCATATTTTAAGTATGATTTACAGCAAAGGAAAAGATTGTTGTCAATCAGCATTACAAGGCTTCAGACGAGAAAATTGTGAAATGTGATGCTTATAAACTTGCATAAATACATATTTTTTCAAGTATTAACTTCTATTTGAACACTGTAAAATAAAATACGATATTCTAAACCGTACTAGTAAAACGGAAAAGGCATGCGGTAAAAAATAAAAAATAAAAAAAAAACATTTTTTTTTCTTTTCAGCATTCATGTTGTCCTGAACATGTTGTAAATTAATTTAATAACATTCTCAATATGTATTCTAATGGCAACAACTTGCGTTAATGCTACAAATGTATTATCATAAAATTTAAGGCAACATTCAACATGTAAGGGATAAGTCAATAAATTTAGTACCTTTTTTTTTTTTTAATTTTGGGACTGAAAAAAAATTAAGCCGAGTATGTACGCAGTATTCGGTTTTGAAATATAATATTCCTGAGAATAAATACTCCAAAAATCCTCCCATAATAACGACCTTCATTTACAGATTTTGCATGGAGAGATTTCCCCTGATGTTATAGTACTACAACTCGGAAGAGGAGGAGTTTCAAGTAGTTCTTTAAGAAACTTGTGAATGGCAAGTACTGAATGGAAGAACAAACATTGTTATGTGAGAATTGGAGGCGCGAATTTTATTGCGAAAGCGAAAAAAGATGGGACAAATAGCTCAAAATGTATTTTCTATCACTGACCGAGTAAGAGATGGTCCTCTATATTATTGGATTTCGCACCGCGTTCATTAATTTGGGAGTCGTCAGTTGAAATGTTTTTAATTCAGAAGGAAAAACTGGTATATAGTGGAACTTGAATAATTCAAAGCACAAAGAGAGAGAGAGAGAAGGAAAAAGAGAACTGTTTCTGAAAATAAATATGGTAAAAGAAAAAGCATAATTTTTAAAAATAAATATGGCAGTAAAGATGACTGTTACGTTTGCTATTTAATATTTTAATGAAAAGCAATGAATTTCATAAAGGAATATATAAGGTTTAATCATTTAAAAATTTCACTAAGTTTTTATAAATAGTAGAGATCTGCGGATACAATACTTGTATAATGAAATACAGCAATTAAAGATAAAATTATCATTTAACGTTTTTAGTTTTTTGGAAGATTTTGTTGCTTTATCGATAGGATATATTGTATACCAATAAAATTTTCCAACGAATTAAAGCCTATAAATTTTTTTCTAACGGTCATAGAGAACACGATGTACGGGCGTAAACATTTCAGAATGGAAACAATTTTTAGTTTTGATATCGAATTAGTAAAAATAAATTTAATTATCGACAGATTTTATCATAATATTAATAGGAAATTTAACGAATAAAAGAAATATTGCAATTATTGAAGAATTCGAATTTTAAAAAATCTCTAAAGTTCCATAATATCTCCGTTTTTAAAATTATTTTTGTACCAATTCTTTAAGCTAAACTTTTTGTATTTTTTTTTCTCCCACAGAATTCTTTTCTATATCAAGGTAAGGTTTTAGCAGGAGAAAATTTCATATCTAGCGTATATTGCATCTGATCGATCGGCTCTTCCTTTCTTTTTTCATTTGTGAAATAAAATTGTGATTTAATCCATAAAAAAAGTATTCAATGAAAATGGATATACTGTAATCGTCAGAAAAAAAGAAGAAAAAAATGAAACCCGACACTTTGCCGAATTCTATGTTTCATATTTACCCCAGTCCGAAAAACACATGTTTGGAGTTATATATATCCGTCTGTGAACACGATAGCTGAAAAATGCTTTGAGCTAAGCGGATGAAATTTGGTATATGATTTATACACCAAATTTGTTGATTTCAATCAAATTTTGAGAGTAATCCATTCAAAAGAAGCTTGTATGTCGGGTTGTTCATGTACAAGTGAACTTTGTAACTATAAATCGCAAAGAACTAGATAAATAAAATTTAGTACACAAGTTGAGCATCTACAATGCAGATTCTTATCGAATTCTGAAGCAAATCTTTCAAAGGGTTGACCATCTGTGGGTCTGTAACAAATATGTAAACGCGATAACTCAAAAATAACTCACCGAGTTAAATATGAGATTTGGTATGTGATTTTGTGACTGCAATTGTAGCTCTGTCAAATTTTGATTAATATCCGCCGGGAAAAAAAGCATCCAAAATACACTTTATTTTCTGGTCCTTTCTTGTAAATCGCATCCCAGCATTAATCGACACCCCCCTCCAAAGAAAAATCCTCAAAGATCGTATTCTAATAAGCTCTTCCCTAAATATTACTCGCCAATGATATATAGTTAATAATACACATGTATATTTAGAGATTATGCGAGAGGGTTTTGAGGAAATTATTCCCTCTGGTTATTTTCATGTCAACAACTTACGCAAATCTCAATTTCCTAAAGTGTATGAATCATTTAATTTTACAAAGCGTCTTGCTTTTATGGTTCCATAAACCCTTTAAGAAATATCCCCCCCCTCCCTTTACTTAAGTACAAAAATCAAAATATGGCTTTAAAAAGTTACGATTAAATCAAAAATCGAATAGTACTTATAAATTATGTTGTGTACGTGATTATCTTTTACTTTTAGTTTCATTCGATCACATCCATGGTATTAGCGATATTCTGATATACCCTAGCCACTTGAAAAGCTCATTGATCATCTTTAACGAACATCGTAAGCCATTGATCATTGTGGGAACTGTGTTGAATCGGAATGATCTCTATTTTGATGGATGGCAATTCGTTTCAAAGTCAATGATCTGATCAAAAATGTTAATGACAGCACAGAATTATTATAGCTGGATGATGAAACGTAATTCGATACTTACATGAATGGCGAGCAGAAAAAATATTTCGAGCGAGCGAGTTCAAGGTAGTGTCAGCGTTTAACAAAATAAACTAGAAATATTTTTGAATCAAAATTATTTAAATTTGTGTTTCAGATTATTTGGCTGGGAATAAATTTGTATGTTTAGAAAGATTCAAGAGGATTTCTTTCGAAAAGTTTCTTAATGAATTTTATTTTTATTCTATATGTAAAATATGAAATTCTGTTAATTTCTTTTGACGCGTTTGAGTCTTGATTACAATTTTGGACCAAACATGGATATCGTTAATCACACTCGAGGAAACAAATGCGGATTTAATGTGATCGTCACTAACCACACTCATGGAATGAAGAGCTGGTCATACGTTCTGTTCAGGCTTGGGTAGTGTCTTCTTAGCTTTGTATATTTTAATCTTACATGGGTCTATCTACAATATTAATTATATTAGTAACTTTTGGCATTACGACGCAGTTAAAAACCTAAAGGAAAGAAAAAGTTCATTGCCAGTTACAAATTGATTTTATAAATTGTTGGCTTACAATATGCCATTTTCTTTTAAATGTCATATTACTGCATTAATTCGCATCCTTCTTCTCTGGCCCGTCTAGAGTGGCAGTGGTCTCCCACTGACATTGCTAGGATTTGGTCGAGCTATATAATATAGCAAGGAATTGACACTCTTTCCTGAATAAAGATATTTATGAAGTGCTTTTTATAATGGATATCCCTTGTAACAGTGTATAAGAAGATGATTCTTGAATGAAATTACCGTTGGTATCTACTTTTCTCTGAAAAAATGTTTTGCTTCAATATATTTAGCAACGACTTCGTAGTTTGGCAATTCGAATCGAATCGAAATAATACTTTGTTTATGTATAATTTTTTGAAATATTACAAAATAAATGTCGAAATTAGAATTCAAACCCTTTTCATTTCAAGACAGAAAAAAATTAAACTGCATAGACTTATTTTCAAATAATTACTCTTAAATAAATAAAGAGTTCTTTTATAACTTCAAGTATTTTATATGATTTCTTCGGTATTTCTTTGTCAGTATAAGTCAATAATTTTATGCGTATTTAAGATAACATCATACAGACCAAATACAGAAATCTCATCAAAAATTTTTGGAGAAGATACTCGCGAGTGAACCTTTTAATAATAGTCAGACCACACAGCTTGTTATTATCGTATACTGTTGTGGACCGACTTCACTGATTCATTAAGCGTAGTTTCGCAATTGCACTAATTAGTTCTCTAATGCTCGGATTTCAGCAATGTTTGGGGACTTAATTGGCCGTAAATTTTCTGCGGTTTTCTTCTTGTATATCTCGAAAAGTATGTAGTAATGAGTTCGAACGCTGTAAAATGCAAGTATTTCTCCCTACCAGTGAAAGTGTTTTACCTTCAACAAAGATGTCCTGAACAAACTAAAGGATATATTCGGCTGCTTTATTGAACATAATTAAAAGTTAATAGCAATTTCGTATAAAATTAGAGGTGATGTTTTCATTATGCTGCTTAATAATTGAAGTGTATATTTTGATAAATGGAGACTTTTTTGTTTAGAAGTTTGTTCGTTATTAGAGAAATTGACGTGGTTTGATAAAAATAGGACTTTTCTTCACATTTGTTCAAGCGTTTATTCGATTTTTAAAAAATTTTTCAACCCCATACAGATTGTCCTAAAAATTTTTTATTGTGAATTTTGAAAATCTATATAGGACTAGAATAAAGTGTTTCATACATTTTAGTCCGTTTTAAAAACCGCCGTATATTAATTTTTTATTTAAATAATTATTCCCGTGTAAACTATGATTTCTGAATTTTCCGAACTTGAATTTAAGGCCGTGGCGACCTAGTGATAAGATGTCGTGTTCATTTTTTGATGGCAGTTCAAACTTGCAACTTTCGACACTGGGGAGTGTTACTTCAACGCAGGATATTAATATAATAAAACTGAAGTATTTTAAACTGTTCCTTCGAAATGTATGAAATTTAAAAATCTCTGTTCATATTAAAGTAATACTTGAAACATGGCATATATTCATCATTCATTCATAAATAATTCTTTAAAAGAAATTTTTGCTACAAGCTGAAATATTACTTTTGGTGACTATCGGAAATCTTATTCACTTATGTTTAAAGAAAATTTTGTTAAATTATTAGTAAATGTTCAATTGTTGCCGGATTCAAATAAATAGTATTTCATTTGAAAAAAAAAACCTTATATGTTGAGTTATAGCCTAGGGTTATTTTTCATTATTATTTTTATACCTATAAATATTAATTTCTAAAAATTTTCTCTTAAAACCCTTGCTGTAATTCATGTTTACATTTTTGTTGCACATAACGTAAGCCAAGAAAAATTTCGATTATTTTTGATTCTAAATTTGTTAAAGATTTAATAAAATGAAAACTTAATTCTCTTATAACCAAATCAAAATTACATTGCTTCCTAGAAAAATTGTCTTATTCTAAAAGTGCGATTTTTAAAGCAAAATTTAGTGTACCAATTTTTTAGTATTGATCATGTACTGCATATTCTGCCGTTTATGAATAAATATTCTTTTTTCATTTCAGGTCTCCTATATACCGTTTACTAGTGCTTTTGAGTGTCTCTATGTTGATGGTACGTAATTATTTTAGAATATTTTAGTACTTTATACACTAACGAGAAATTCTTTTTGTTTTATCCAATCAGTGAGGGTTTAGAATTCACATGTTTTCAGAAAAATGCAATTCAGATATCAGCAGCCAAAAAGCCTTGTACAAAGATGCTCAAACATTTTTAATTTGAGATTTGACGACATTTTCGGGGGGATTCTTAAACAGTCAAGAAAATCAAAAAACGGTAAAGTAAAGATTCTCAATAAAGTATTTTTAGACCTTTTTTTTTTTTGGATTTTCTTTCTAAAGAATGGCTTTGCTTTATGCGAATTATAGTGCTTTTAGATGCTCATAAATAACTACTGCCAGGTGTCTCATTAGCAAACACAGAATCCGCTGTATATCCATGCTGCAAATGCGCAATGTATGGAATTAAATACAATGATAATCATCACCAAATTAAGAAAGAGAAATCACCGATTAATGAATATAAAAGAAGAAACATAAAAGAATTTCGAAAATGAATAATTTGTTTCGAGGTGCTGACATGTAGCATATCCATGTTTGTACTGACATAATGAAAGTCTGTTATCGCGTTTGTTGATTTAGGTATTAAGCTCTTTTTGCGGTAATATTGTATTGTAATATTTACTAAGCTCGCATCGTAAATTAAAAAAATATATCCGAACATTTTATACATATTGATTGTTCTCTTATAAACGTTTTTGGGAATGTTTCTTTAATAGAATAAACGACAGTATTTGCTCTTAAAGGCGCTTTTATCTAACGTTTTATAACATTTTTAAAATCGTGATTGATTGTTTGAACTCCTGTCATCTTAAATTTCGGATAATAAATTATCAATTTCATGTAGCTTGTTTGCATCTTAAACTGATGTTTAATGTTGCCACAATACATCATTTTGATAATGCTGCGGCCTCTTTGAAGCATTGCATTCAAGAGTTTCACATTTAAAGTGATTGTACCGGTTACCATTATCTTTATTTGATTATTTTGTAATGTTGGGCAAAGATGCGACTGATTATAATTAATTCGACGAGGTACAAATTCTACACTTCATATAGTCATCCTTTTCAACGCGGGAATAATGAAAATATTAGGCAACTTCCCTCCACAGAACAAAAGAACTTTATTTGCTCGAGCATGTAATATTCTTCCATGCAACCATCTATTGGTTGATATTCTCCCCAGCAAGAGTTCAAATAGGAAAAATGTCTTGGCCGAATGATTGAGATTGATTGACAAGTTATGCAAATAAAATTTCCCCGAAGATTCTTTCTCCTATGGTGAGATTTTGTAAACAAAAGTGTGATTTACTCTTATTTGTGGGAGCAGACTCCTGGAGTTTGAACGATGACAGGTCCAATCAGCTTCTTAAAAGAACTGTCAAGAGTAAACGTAAAGATAACAGAGTAGAGGGGTGCGAACCCAGAAACCTGGGGTGAAGGGTGAGCTTAAACCAATGTTCATGACATGAAATAAAGTGTCATATCTTGAGCATTTTTTCGTAGATGTACGATGTCTTATAGGGTATAGAAAGGTAATGAATCTTAGCTCAAGATTAGAATGATTTCCGTTTCATTTTATTTTCTGAAGTAAGGAATTGGCCTTAAATTATATATGTTGACCTTTTCCTAAGGTTAATATAAATGCATTGCTTGAATTAATGACCTTTTTTTTTATGTTTTGTATGTTGTTGTTTAATTATCTTTTGTAATAAATGTATTTTTAATGATCAGAAACTTCGTACAATAAATTTCTATCCTTTCACTTTTAATTTATTGGCATCCGATATATATTCTGTTCTATGTATGCTTAGCTTATCAATTTTCTGATTAAAAAGTTCTCATTTAGAAATTGACTTTCCTTTCTGATCTTACTTCAGAAAAAAAAAAGAATGAATATTTGTTTGGAACAGTATAGCCTATAAAACAGCCTATTGTACTATAAAACCCTAAATAAATCAAATGAAATTGGCGAGCCCATAACTAATTTTTATTCATGCTTAACTTTGTATGCTAACTGATATATCAATTTAAACATTAAAAAAAAATCTCAATTGCTAAATGCCAAAGCAGAAGTTGAGATTTTGTACCCTATAATGAGGCAGGTAAAATGGACGGGGATATTTTTAATTCCACCTAGCGTTACAGACGACAGTGCACGAATATATATTAATCTATCTCAAAATAAAATATATAACAGTGCATCACAAATTTTTAAACCAATGAAACAGATAATGTGGAACTGCATTGTGAATTTAAATTTATCTGAATGGTCTAATTTCTTTCCTATATTTCTTGGTTCAGTTTGGCTACTTCTAATCTTTCGACTTTAAGTTTCATATACTGCCAAACTTCTTAATGCCTTATTTTGTGTTGGAAACAACTGAGTATTCATCAAAATCGAGTTATGTAATAACATGAAAATACATCTATTGAAAATAAAAATGGTTTAATTTTGTAGGAAATTCCGCCATAGACAAAGGTTATATTGAAATATATGTACTGAATAAAGTGATTAAAATATTGCTAATTGCCCATATACTTATTTTTTTTCTTTCAGGCTACTTTCTGTCTTGCTCGCTCTCCGGATGCCCTTATAGAAAGTGGTTCCAAATTCTTGTCTGACAATACCATAACTCAATATAGCATTAGAAGACAATATAAGTTTTATAATCATTGCAGCGCTAAACAAATTCTGATAGTTGGAAATTCAGTTAGCGCATCAGGTAGTCAAGATAGCCCTAACAGTAGGTATTCAGTTTCAGTTGTACATTTCAAATATTTTATGTATAATTGATCAAGTTTATAGGAAGTAATGTAAAGTGTTAACAATATTTACTTTTTTATATAAAAATTTTGAAGTATACAAACTTTTTAGCAGTAAATAGGTACATCCACGACCTTGTTCGTCTTTATTGTTGTCAAAATCTCTGGTTGAACCGATATATGGAGCTGCATAATAGTAATAATAATAATAAGTAAAATTCGGAACAACAAGATTATTAATTTCCTCTGAAAATAGGAAACAATGATTTGTTTTACTTAAAATGACTTAATTGTGCTTGTATGCAGAAGTATTTAGAAAAAGGCCAAGATGTCATAAAAGTGACTTTATGGGAGATTCCTAAACTCTGATTCACTCTTTAACTGTAGAATTCTGGTATAGTACTTCTGTTATAATTTGAAATTGTAGAAATGAATGCAAAATGTTGAGATTCTGAAAAATTATGTAATATTATGGACAAAATCAAACTGTAAATTGCTTATCCATGGATGTTGCGATTTTTACTGATGTTTTCTCTAAAGAGATGCCTTCAATCATTTTAATGGCAACTGTCTTGCATTGGCATTGCAAGAACAAGCGTGTTTCCCCTTAAGACAAAATAAACTGAGAGATAACAAAAATGGTATATCAGATTTTAATTCTAATAGGACACTAAACTGTAGTATTCGTTTGTTTTGCTTTCCTAAAGTAGTATTTGTCGATAATAGATTTGGCGTAGTATAGTCGAATTTGGCTCTTGTTGCATAAGACTGCAATATTCAATCTTCAATAATTGATTTAATTTAGGTCAGTGTTGGTACTTTGCAGTATTTACGCTTGGTGCTTATTACCATAGTTCTCAAACTAGAAGTTTCTAAAGCTTTTTAAATTAAAATCCAGGGTCACTATATGACTATATAACACATCTTTTATTGCTATATCGCCAGCTGATAGATAGACTAACGCATTTTTTCACACGATCATATCGCTACTGTTTCAGGAAAACCCAAAGAACAAAATATTCAGCGCATTTTCGCATTTGTCATCTTTCCTACGCCATTTTTGACGCGAGCTTCTCGAGTTTCTTTTTAATTGGTGCTCGCAACATTGCGAACAATTATCCTTCAAGCGAGCCGGCAGAGATGATATCGCAGTTCCCTCCACACTTACTGATCAAAATAGCAATTTAGTTCCTGTTAGTAGAGTATCATCCTGCGCAACTTGTTCGCCAGCCTTCTTGCTTATCACCTTGAAATCATGCGACGCCAACCTTTAACCTGATGTAATGTGCCTCCCCTTGAAATAATTGGTCCCAAAAACCTCTGCCTGTCAACTTGACAGCTTTTCCTGGGAGTTTTCGGCGTTGCAGTTGTTACAAAGCACAGTCAATCCGTTATAACCACTCTTGATAGTTTGCCCGCTTAGTCTAATATGTGCTTAAGGAAACCACACGCATTTTTCAGAGCTATGTTTGTTCTAGCTGACAGCTTATCAAGAGATATTAAATGGCTTTGGTGCATCGCGGCTTTCGCATCTTAGAGGGATGCTTTTCGCCATTTATGAGAAGGGCAGGTTTTCTTCTTGAAAACTTCATTGAACACGATCTGCTACTGCGAGAAAAAAAGATCTTATCACCCGTTATCACGCTCCCATTATGCTTTAACAAACTATTAAATATTTTACTTAGAAAACGTAATTGCTTCTAAATCCTTTATCTAAATGTATTTTCGTTGGGAAAGGAGTTTCACTCTTTCCTATTAATAATGTTAGAATTTTGTACAAAATACGGTAAGCCACTTTCAGAATCATTTCAGCGCATTCGCATATAGCGTCAATGTTATGTTTCGGCTAATTTCTGAAACAGAGAAATTCGTGGTTATTCAATGCATATCGTTGTACGGAAGGATTCTCATTTAATTCTTTGGTTTGTCGCTTTCTTAACGACGCAAATTTTTGCTTTAAACGGATGAGCTCTTAACCAGTTCGATCTTGATTCAAAATGTTGTTTATATTATCAGTCAAAATATGGAGATAACCCCTGTTAAATAATCTCAGAATTTCAATTTTTAAATTAAATAATTTAGTGAGTTCTCGATACTCAAATATCATTTAAAAAAAACACATCTTCGATGATTTTCTGGTTTATTAGCTTTCAAAGTAATAACAATGATTTCTTTTGATAAATATTAGTTCTGATCTTGCGCATTTAATCTTTGTTAACCTTTGATGTTCTTTGTTACTCAAAATTCATTTATTAGCAGGTAAGTATTGAACAACATCTAGACATCATACCTTCAATCGTTCATCACATATTTCTTGCTTAACGTTTTTCAGAGCTAAATAAAATGATACATAATAAAGTGGAAGTGAATCAAAGTTTTACACACTTAAACGCTACAATTCTAACGCAGCTGATTGGGTAAAAGAAATTTTGTTTGTACCGTTGTTGTAGTCTGTATGCATTTCTGGTTCTAATCAATTAAAGGGAAGAAAAACCAAATTTGTAGATTCTCTTGTCTATATTTCTAAAGATAAAATATGCCTAGTTGTTGTGTTGTAATATTAAAATGTAAAACGTTATTCACCAATAGTAAGAAATATTGAAGTGATTGCTATAAACCAACCGCACTAAGGATTTATTGAAAGAAAATTAAATTTTCTTTATTTTTTGTCTTTAAGTAATTCTTGCTTGATTCACTAATAATATTTTTTTTCCATAGCAAATTTAATTCTACAATCGGCACACTACAAAAATCATCACGGTATTCAAATTATTGGTGCAACAAGTGGTCGATACCTGTGTTTTAGTAAAAAAAGTAAACTAATCACAAAGGTAAGTTTTCATAATTTTGTTTCATGTGTACTTAATATAATAACAATGTTTTCTATTTAAAATTAATATTTCCGTTGGATATATTTTTCAGGCAAAACTTTTATTTTAAGAAATTTCTTTGAGTGAAGTGTTCATGAAATCTTAACTTTGGCATCAAATATGCTGATATGACGTATGATATCAAATATGCTGAAAACGACGTTTATGATTACAAAAAAAAGGCTTCAATAAGAATAAGAATTTTTCTTTAACTACGATCAAATAAAAGGACGAAATAAAATTTTATTTTGTGCTATCCGATATACCCGAAGTCAAATTCACCAGATTTCGTAATCAAAATATTTGATATTGACTAAAACTAAAATTGTCTAAAAACCGAAAAATTGTGATGAAATTTTCTCGTAAACCCTTCCTTAGAATTTAATATTTATGAACAAAATTTGAGGAACTTGTGTGATAATTGTAACCTTATTATATTACATCAAATTAGTTGTTGATGGTTATATAAGAAAAATACATGGTTATATAAGAAATATAACAATTTAAAGCTTAATAAGTGTTTTTGTTTCAGTGTCATTCGTTGATATTCGTTCGTATCATCTAACTCTTCAAGCAGCAGTTAATCTTTTTCCTTTTCTTTTTATTTTTTATCACTCCACGTTTCGAACTATCTAATACGAGTGTAGCATCCTTGGGATTTCCTTTTTTTCTTATTTTATCATTGTTACTACATATCATGGCTTTCATTGACTGAAGTATCATATCCTTCATTTTGGTGTTTCTGTGCCTCTCCGGTATACGCTTTTTTTTTTTCCTCCCTGGGCTCTCTCCTATCGGCGGAACTGACAGGGTTATTTAAATATTTGTGAAAATTGAATTAAAGCATCGCATTATTAAAATAATTAGATTGCTCTGCGTGCAGGAAAAAGGATTGTATGCTAAGATTGTACCTACTGTTATAAAGGTGGGATAACATTTTGCCTTTCGGCTTATGTCCAAAGAAAATATTTTTATCATCTTTAATAGTGACAAAAACATGAAATATAAAATTGATTTTTAAATTTAATTACAAGAATAAAAAAACGCATTGTTACAACTTGCATTTTAAAATGAATATTGAAAAAATTATTTAAAAATTGTACGGCAACTTAGCATCATTAAAAAAGAAAAGAAATATTTGTCTTCTCTTTAAAATGATTTAAATATTGCACGAAAATCATACTTCGAAAATTATTGGCGAAACGAGAGCAAAACCACTGAAATGCGGCACAAATAATATTATTTAATTAACCAATTTTGAAAGCTGAAAATAGCACAGTGGACCTACAAATAGATCCCAGAAATAGGATGTGCAATTTTCATTTCTTTACTATTGATCGTATGGGTTCGTTATGACAGACAGGTACGCATTTTTTGCTTTATATTATCGTTATGGACTATCTACTAAGATGATTTATACTCAGGTATAAGTGAAATTTTCACTTTAAGGAGAGCGTATATTACAATCTGAACAGTGTGAAGTTGCTTTTAGAAGGATATTGTCAGGAAAGCTGATTTTTTGGGTCAGTTTATTTTGAAATTGGCGAAATAGGCTATAGATATTTCTGATTTCTTTCAATTTAAATCTTATAGTTTTATTGTAGAATTTGGATTATTGCATTGTTTTTAAAGGAAAATATGTATTTTTATTCGCTTGCGAATGAAACATATAAATGTATTTATAACTTTCTACTTCGCCCTGTCTTTTAAAAATTTATCTTTCGATCATTTGGAAATGGATGGTGCAGTTTCCAAAACAAAGTTGTTCCGATATTTGGTGGGATGAAACTGAGTCAAAAACAATAATAAATAACATTTGTTAAAGTTTGAGATTCAGGTAAATGCAATCAAGCTAAACGCTTGAATCGGAATTTCTAATAAACACTTTCTCATGTCCATCTTAATTTTAAGTTTCTGTAAATTATCTCTGGACGGAAACAGAAAAATGTGAGGGACGTATTTATATGCAATTTTCTATTTTTATAATTTTTAAGATAATTGCTTTACATAAACTGATATTTCGAGTGAACTCAGAACGATTGAATTTGCTAGGATAGATATGCAATCTAAACCTTTCTGTTCTGTTAACATTTTTTGCAATTCAAGTAATGACTCTTTCTCTTATGAATGGCAACATCAGTACTTGGATTCAAATCAACTTTGTGTCGATTTCGAATTGCGTCAAGAATTTTTCAGTTTTTAATTTCTTAAAATTATTTAAAAAGTTGAATTTTAAAAATTAAATCTAGTGGGGAAAAACTTAGCTTCAATAATGTAATGGTTCATTGTATTTTCTTTTACTGCATTCTCTTCGCAAATTTTTCAAATCATTTAGTTTCTGAATTTTTGCCTTTTTTTCATCAAATATTTCTTTTAATTTGTGCTCAACCCTTCCCCCACCCTCATATAGTACACACCGCCGTCGTTTTTTTTTTTTTTTTTTTTTTTTTTTTTCCAATATTTAAAACGCCCTGTGAGGAAGTGCTAAAATTTGTAATAATAAGATCGATGAATCAAGTATTGCTTTAAAAAATTTCCCCAATGAAATATGAATTTCTACTTTTATTGTACGACCTTGTTTTAAAAAAATAGTTTTATCTAATTTACCGAAACCATTGTGACCAAAAACTGCTTTTCAATCGACAGTTTGAAAGGCCTGTTGTTCTTCTCATCAGCTAAAAAAATAAGATCCATGCTCAATATTTTAAGAAATATTTAAAAAAATGAAATCTACATCTATTATTATGATATACCTATTCAAAAAATTTTTCCTGCATTGTGTTACCCTTTTGCAACGACTTTAGAGTGTCTCAATTACGTTCCTAGCAGTTATTCATTAGCATAACACAGTGAAAGGAATTAAAGTGATTTTTTCGAATAAATTGCCGAATTTTTACCCAAACCATTTGAAACTGTAATGGCTAGTAGTAAAAAGGTTTAAAGCTCTTTTTTCAAGTTTAAAAAAATAATTGCATTGGCAAATATGTATTTCCCCCCCCCCCCCCCCTAAACCCCCCAAAAATTTTTCCCCTCTCCTGCATTTTTTTTTTTTTTTTTTTTACTTTGTCGTACACTTAAGTTTACGAAAAGTTTTATAATTGCTTAAAAGAATCGACTTTGAGGTATTGATAGATCGTTATGCTTTAGACTTAAAAAATAATAATAATAATAATCTTGGAATTAGTAGTCTGTCTGTCGGTCGATAACTGGAAGACATGCGACAAGCATAATTGGATGAAATTTAACACGAGATTTTTACACCAAAGTCGTCTACCATCGAGGGGGGAGGGGACTCAGATATGGGGATGAGAAGTTTCTGGTATGGATGTTGGTTCTCACATCCCTGGTGAATGAAAAAATGGCGGCGATGTTCTTAGGGGGCCAGTATCGATGACTTGCTTTATCTCTGCATAAGGATTCAGCGCATGTGCTGTTTGTAATAGGGACTAAAATGCCTCATCCACCGGGTCCGATGTTATTTGTCACAGCAGCTCCGGCATTTTGTTCTACGATACAAAAAGAGGGTGAGGATATCTCACCCTCCTTTGCACTGATATCAAAGAGTTCTTTAAAACTTTTCTGCAATCTCTAAAAATGTCGGCGAACATGATAAATCGCATATAACAAACTATGTGGTTGAATTGCAACATATAGCTTTACACACCTGATTTGGTTAATTTTTTGTTTAATTCTACCAAAAGGTCAACTATCTATTTTTTTGTACGTATAAACGATAACTAAAATTGCAATTAGCTGCACAAATGAAATGTATTCTTGATACCAAAAGTATAGACCAGCATCGAATTTTCAAACGAAACTATTAAATGTCCTTCTGATCTCCATCAATATGTACGCTATATAATACCACCTGAGTTATACGTTTGCTGCTATTTAAACCTATTGCTGTTAATATTAATCCTTTTAATACCGAACAAAAGTATTTACGAGGAATGCCGGTCTAATTTGATGTATTTGCTAGGGTTTGGAAAAAAAGAACATAAAATAACAAAACAAAAATGTTGGAAAATTCGAAAAGAAACATATTGCGAAATAACGGAAAAATAAATGAATGCCAGTTGTATTTTTAAAATAGAAGTACCTTCGCGTACGCAACGATAAGTCGTCGCTCGGCACTAAAAGGGTTAAAATATACCTTGAGTTTTTAGTATAACGTCGAAAGGAATTTATTAATGATTTCAAAATATTTCCAGTATAAATTTTTAATGAAAAATTCGAAGTTTTCTTTTTTGTATTCGCAGATATCGTATATTTTCCACCACAAGCTTCGCGGATGTTAATCGAAACGTAAGATGGTTTTTGAACGGTTTATTTCGTTTTATGAAGTAATTAAAGCATTTGGCGACCAGTTAATTCATCGGGAATATTAGTAGAATTTAATTTTGAGTAAATCTGTTATGTATTACTTGATGTCCATGACTCAACAAATTATTTGTGAGCATCAAATTGGGGTGGACATTAAAGCCGTATTATTTTTATAGCTTTACGCCGATTTCCTTTCGTTGTGTGCATGAATCTTCTTATTGGAGACCCATGGCATTGTAACGCCATTAAATGCATAATTATGCTGTTAGTCTATCTTTTAAATGAACATTGTCTTTTATGGAGCTGTGACTTCACTTTTTTATTCCTCAAGAGAATTTCACAGAAATATAATCTATTTTTCTCAGATCTCAACAACAGAAAAAAAATCTCTCAATTAAATATTTGATGAAACAATGAAAAGGTTTTTATTTTGAAGCGGCAGCAGAAATGGCAATTATTTTTGAAAGCTTGTTAAAAAAATATTTTTAAATATTGTCAAAAATTAGGGAAAAAATTAAGCGACAATGAAATTAATATCTTTTAAAAAGATAATTTTTTAAATTTTGAAATTGTGCAGCATTTTTTTCGCATTTTTCAAATGGTATTTGTGAAAAATTTCGTCTAATTTTTAATTAAAATTTCCAAACATTTCTTTGACATATTCATTCCCATTTTTCAAAGTATATTTGTGCTAAATTAGGTTGTTCTAAGTCACAGTTTGGTCTGTCAAGCACCGACAGACAGATCCAGTTCCTTTTATTATTAGAAAATATCATATTAAAGAACAGCTACAAAATCTTACTGATAATATGGAAAGATCAATTTCAATGATCTGCTCAAGAAAAGGGATATAACTTCAAAAACTTGTTTACAATTCTGAAGCAAATGCAAAATGTTTCCCTTTCGAGTTCGCTTTAGAATCGCTTGTTGAAAAGCAGGAATTCCATTTATTTACGGCATAATTTTTTATACCTAATGGAATTGTGGAATATAAGTTTTCCCAGTCGTAAGAACCCCAGCTCACGGGGCATTCCTCCTTCAAAAGTTTTTACGATTGCCAATAAATAACAAAAACAGAAGTAAAAAAAGTACATAAAATAAAATCCTTTTAAATTTTTAGCTCGAATTTTATTGGAGTTGATTAAGGAAGTCTGCCAATCGCAGTAATTCGGCAGTGAAAGAGTGATCTTCGCACCTCTTAATGTCGTTTCTTCATTTACCACTGATAACGTAATCTTGGTCCAGGCCATGAAAATACTTCAACTTGAAAGCTAGGTGAAAAGACCATTCAATTAGTTACCGTCTTTCCGTCCACAGCTAGCGTCATCAGATTACCTAGTCCATTAGACACGTCTTCTCCGTTATCGGATAGAATATTTACTGCTAGTTTAAGCTTCAACGGGAGATTCTCCGTTTTCCTCTTCTTCCCTTATCTTTAACAGGGAACATCTCCTTAGTAGGCCTTCCTGGCAAGTAAATTCATTCCTGTGGTTTTGTCATTCACAGGAATGACTTTTGAAGCCCGGTCTCAGTGGCGCAGAGGAGGTAAGTAGCGCCCAGAGCAGAGTATAATTTCATGCCACTGGTTGTCATCTGCGGTTTAGAAAATGTAAATTAATGTCTGAGTATGACATTTTTTAGCCCTGTCCATACTGGACTTGAAAGCGCAATAACATTTTTACTGCAAGGCTATCCTAAGTTCTGGAACAGCCTTCTCTTTTATCTCTGCTTCATTGGCCAGTCCTTTCCTAAATATTTTCATGCTTATTTTGTGTTTCAGTTTTAAAGTGAGTGTTAATTTCTTTTGCGAATATCATAAAATAAGAATTTTAATACAATGAAACTTAACGAATTCAGAACGGATGAGATCGCAATAAAAATTCGATTTATTCAAAAATTCGAATTAAGAAAATGGTCTTCGAATATGTAAGCGAGAATAAACGGCACATTCTGAACTAAAAATAGTGGTAAAGCGATATTTTAATATTTAAGTTTTATTAAATGATACTTAATAAACATTAAGTGATTTTAATAAAGTAATTATCATGATCGAATTTTTAATTATTTAAAAATTTCATTGAAAATGTCATTTTAGTAAACGGCGTATCGCTTATGGAATACAATTATTATATAACAGAATTTGAAAATTAGTATTCTTAACCAACAATCAATTTTTAAAAAATGCCTCTTGACTCACTTGACTGAATACCTTAAACAGTAAAGTTTTGAATTAGTTTTCATTAAAAGAAAAAAATTTCTCTCCTTAAGGGAAGAATACGAATGTATTCAACTGTCGAAAGCAATTAAAAATATTTTTTACAAGTTTTAATTTTGACTTGAAATTGACCCAAATAAATACGAGCTATATATATTTCACCATTAGTCTATTAGAAAATTTTTATGAATCAAAAATTCGAATTGCCAATGAATTCTAATTGAAAGCTCCCTCGAAAAACCAAGTGCCACTGATTGAAAATAAAAAAAAGAACTTTTTCACTCAATTATTAATACAAGTTTCATTTTAAATTGAAAAAAAAAGGCATTGAAAAGATTGCACTAAGCTATGATTCTCTACCAAATAAAACTTTCTGAAATAGGATTCTAGGGCTAAATACGTTCTTAAAAACATTGAGTGCTTTAAATAATCCTTATGCACTCTTTAGGTCATAAAAATTATTTTTTGAGCTATATTTATAAATATTAAAAATTTATTGAGCTTCTATACTAAACGAATTTTACTCTACAACTTAAAATTAATGACTAGTTTATTTTTATGGCAATCTATGTTAGGGACTTTTTTTTTTTTTTTTTTTGTGAAAAGGACTTACAGTTGATTGCTGACGGCAGATGTCTCACCTTTTTAAAAGGGCTAAATAATTGCATGGATTTTTTCTAAATGATTTACTTCAGTACTTAATATTCATAGTTAGGCCCAAATATATTACATATATAATGTGTACTTCTGGTTGGGATAGTAATTTACATGAAAATAATTTTATGAACTTCAATTCGACGCTAGTTTTAGAAAAGAAAAAGATGTGTGAGTAGTATAAAAACTGTTAAGCATTAATTGCCTATTATTTGAATTTCAAAGATCTCTTTCCCTATTTATATGAAATCTATAAACAAGTTGGTACGGTACTTATTTGATGGCCCACGGTTCGAGTTGTGATTATGAACTTGAAGATTATCCTATCGCAATACATGTTTGATTTCCTATAAAAAATATATTAAACGAATCTTTCTATTCTATAATGAAAACAGCTTATTCTTTAATTAGATTTTAGTACATATTATTAAATTTGAGATCAAATATAATATTCGCTATGAAACTGTTTTCGTTGTTGAATGTCTCGGGTCCTTTAAAATCTTTGTTTTATTTAGAAAAGAGTATAGATGGATTTGGATCATGTTTTCCTAAGCTGCAACCCCAATCTTACATTTCCTTCAATTATTTTTCACATTTCTCGCTAATCGATATTTTGTCAGCTGTCTGTTTTCGAATGGTAATCTGTATTATTTTGGTAAACGTTAGACTTCAGCCACTATGCCTTAGTATGGCCTCTTGGCCATTAGATACTTGCTCATATGACATGAACTTTTCGAAAGTAAAATGAAACCCCTACAGAGCTATCCGAATATTATCTTTCAGGTGAACATTTTTGTATTCGGCTTATCAATCAAAATCACAGCAAAATATTAAAGACAGAAGAAAAAAAGGAACTTTCTGTCGAAGAAAAGCCCGCTCAGCAGCTGTCAAGGTCAATAGCACTCAGTAGCGACACCATATATAACTGTTAATTACGCCTTACGTCAAGTTGGAGATCAGCAAATGAAAGCAAAATCAGTTCCGACTGACACATCCAACGAGTGCTATGAAAGTATCAGCAAATCTGATACGAGAGCATCCGGTGCTTTAATTGGTGTATCTGCGACAAGCTTACACGGAAGCGGATGGGGCACTAAAATTATACCTTGCACGTCACTTCTTGCTACTGTCGAAATTTTACTGATAGTAATCCCTACTCTGAATTAAAGCATCCCGTTATGCGTGTTATCGTCGGACGTATCAAGGAACTGAAAATTATCCTAACTCCGCCATCTCTTCGATGTCGACAGGTGGGAATTATTAGCCCCTCTTTCTTTCTATTTGCCAAACGATGGGAATATTCTGCATTCTTTAGGAAGGTGATAGGGGTCTTACAAGAGCAGTTACTAATTGTGTTAATACATCTATCTAGTTGGAAGTACTTTTATTTAATAACAAAGAAAAAATAATTTTGTATAAAAACACCGTTTTTATTTATGTATTAGTAGTAAGTATCAGTAAAATGAGATAATAGAAATTTACCTTGCTTAAATTTAGTACTACTAAACTACTGTAATAATTTAAATAGTACTAAATTTAGAACATTTTAAGAATTTTCTTCTTTTATAATCTTTGTTTTATAATCCGTTGTCTCTGAAATTATGGAATCTTGAAATCAAGATAACGAATTCTCGCGTCTCCTGTGTGAAGCAAACATAAATTAAATGAACCATTTAAGTGATAATTAAGTTATGATTATCACTTATAAATATATTAGAATGTATTGTTATCGAAAACACTCAAACGCATCAAATTTCAAAATTCCAGCTCATCAAGAGGCGAGTGAAAAATTGATTACTAAATCTTTGCAAATACGGAATTAAGTATGTATTTTTTTATTAAAAAAGGAGGCAAATACTGTTTTATTATGTTTACTGTCACATAAAGTGTCTACTTAGTTCGGAAACCTTTAAAAGTTTGAAGTATTTTTAAACAGCATTTATGCTAAAAATAAATCATAAAGAAAATTTGAAATAAATCTTTTTTTAAAATTTAAGAAATTTTAAACAGAATATTTATGAAGGAGGGTAAGCATGTTTTGGAAGGAAAAAGAAGGAAAATCTTGACAAAAAATTGTGGATGAAAAATTTTTACAATTTTTCAAATAATTTCCAAAATATTTGAGTTTTAGTGTCAAATGTGTGAAGTTTTTATTATTATTATTTATTCCCTTCTTATTTTTCCTTTCAATTTCAAATTTCTGATTATCGATTTCTTAAATTTCTATTTATGAAATCTCACATTTCTTAGAAACATCATCAATGGTTACCTGCCACTTTCCAGTCACGAGACACTGTGCAAAATAAGATTTTGCACAGTGCTAAGCAGAACTAACTCCTAGCCTCAACACTGATCTGATTTTCCTAGCTTTATTGACCAATTTGTTTCGTCAATTTCCAAGGGAGGTTAACCAATCAGAATATTATATGCATATTGTGCAAGCATATTTTAAATACTTTTTTTTTGTCGTGATGATATGTAGTTCTTCGACACTATATGACCACTGTAACTGGATAACAGTAACAGTGGTCGCTGCTTGGTAGTGATAAGTTTAGGTCCAATCCTAGTATCCACTACATCTGAATGATTAGTGCATCGAGAATGTTTCAAAAATAATATAGTTCTAGAAGTGTTGAAAGACAATAGAAGAAAAATAGATCACACATCATCAGTATTATTTATTCATTTTAATTAGAAATAAGAAAATCAATACAATGCATAGGATTGAAAATTATTCATGCATATTTAATTTTTTTATATTTTCTTAAGTTGTTGAGATTATTGAATTATCAAGCATGAGTTGGATAAACCTTTCATTTGAATAATGTTTGGCAAAAAGTTCAGCACTATATTAGACTGTTTTTCTTGAGGGTCAAAAGGCTTGCAGAGTTCGTGGCTGATGGAAGTTTTTCTTCTGGTTCCTCTTTGTTGGCAGTGTCTTTTTGCGGTTGCCGCCATTTCTTCGATTTATCAGTGCATTGTAAATTATTTCTTCTGTAGTTTTTTTCTTTAGTTGCAATTTACGGCAACATTAAAGCAGATTTCATGATCTTCTTTGGAAAGATCTGCTGGCTTTTCAGTGAATAGGAATCATTCTCTTGATTGATCCTAATGAAATCTCCTTGCGTGATCAATTTTAATGTCTCCTTTAGTGATCAATTTTAATGTCCACTTGGACATTAAAATTGATCACTAAAGGCGAATTGCTGATCAGTAAAACCAGGTTATTTTCTATGTATTTAGATAACGGAAGATCCGTTTCTCGCTCTTTTGATCAATACAACCGATTGATCGTTACATCCGCGATGACTTTAAGCAGCGACTACTGTATTAATATCGTGGACGAAAAGCATCACCGAAGTGGCTAGTAATTAGTAATTTTAAACATAGTTCGAGATGAAATTGAACTTCTGTTCAAATTAATGTAAATCATACTTATTAAGTAGTTTACGTTTTAGTGAAAATGTCGATAATGGCAAACATTCACAAGGCTATACGCAAGCTATGAATGTAAGTTAAATTTAAATTCTCGCTTCATAAAAATTCAA
This sequence comes from Argiope aurantia, assembly GCA_026543865.1. Lineage (NCBI taxonomy): Eukaryota > Metazoa > Arthropoda > Arachnida > Araneae > Araneidae > Argiope > Argiope aurantia. The sequence goes on from JAPMOR010015631.1 coordinate 567,085, forward strand.
ACATAGTCAAATGTAGCCAATTGGTGCCCTTAAAATGATAAAATTAATGAACCTGTCTAAATCGTGTTGCTTTAATCATGCAATACATAATTTTTCATTAACTAGTTAGTTTTTATATAAATCTTGTGTTATTACATTAAATTTGAAACTCCGTAACTAATATTTAGAAAAAAAAATTATTTTGAAGATGTTTGTTAACTAAAAGAATAATTCTGTAGATATTAAGAAATGATTTTAACTGATATTAAAGGTGAGTAGGAAGATCATTTAAAATTAAACGAATTTCTGTTAGCATTTAAATAGTATTTAATCATCATGCAACATTTACTACTGAATAGTCTTATTTAAAATATTAGTTATGTGGAAGAAGTTGTTTGATACCTTTTCGTTAATGCCACTTTCTAAGTGCCATCTATCTTTCGATCACAAGATGATACTGGAATTGTTATGTTTTTCAAACTAAAACCTAGCAGTGTTCACAATTTACGGTAGGAATTTCATCTAGACAGCTTCTTCATTCTGTTATCTGAAGGAGGGAGCCTCAGTTAACCCCAGTGGTGCTCCATTGGCGATCCCCTGTGCTGCTAGTTGACGTCTTTGTACAGTTGTCCTACAACAGCATGCGTCAAAGTGATAGGCATCTCCTTGACAACTTACTTCCTGGACGATGGGTGACCATGGCTACCTCCACTAGCTGTGCACTGCACATTTTGGACAATCATCTACTTGCAACACGTGTGTGGCCACGTGGCAGGATATAAGCAGGCTGTCTAGTAGGGAACAATTTATTGGTGATGCAAGTTGGTATGGGATTTTTGTAAGGAAATGAGACGATAGGGGTCAGCGGGAGTAAGACGTCGTGGATATATTATCGAAAGGGCACGTAAGACTGCCTGCATTCTCTGAATGTAACTATTTCTATTACCTGCGGCTTTTTCTTTAATCTGCTAGTGTTTCAACTTGACACTGCCCCATGCTGGCTAAATCTTGAGGTTACATGAGGTTGAAAGGCTTGATAAGACCTCCAGTATTAGTGATTTTTACTTCCCCTGACCTTACTTCAGGTGAAAAAAAAACTGATAAAGTGAAAAGTGTGACATAAAATATTGTGATTGAACAAGACTGAATGTAGACAGGGAAAATATCTTTTAGAAATAAATTTATTGCATTGATTTAGTGGGTAAGATACAGTGGAATGCTCTTAATTTATTCAGGAAAAGAAACTTGTTTTTCAAGAAAAAAAAAACTAAAATTAGACTATTGTTTGAAAGAGATGCTTTTGTCCCTCAAAAACTATTATTTGTATTTTTAGAATTACATTAATTGTGTGCATATATATTGTAAAACTATTAATTGTCTTCGGGGTTTTTTATTTGTTCTGTTTAAAACTACCTGAAAAAGGTAAAAATGGCATGGCTTATGTTTTATTTTAAAATTATCTATTAAAAATCTCCGCATGCACCAATTCAGTAGTCTATGAAATATTTTTTTTTCCTGCAAAATAGTGCATTGATTATTCGTGACAAAACATCTTATGCAACCTGGACGCAAATCTTTTGAAACAAAAATGTATCTAAATTTGATTGCAACTGAAGCATTTAAGTTTCTATGCATTTAAAACCAATGAAAAATATTTTTGACTGGGGTAGCGTAGCGATATTGCATGTACAAACATATAATCTTTTTTTTTTTTTAATAAAAAAGAAATGTAAAGAATTTTATAAAAATAAACAGTTTTAAGTTATTCAGGTTTTGAGATAATTTGCATGCTTTTAGGTATTGGTGTAGGCGTTTTATTATTAAAGAGTAGTCAAGCTTTTTGAACTGACTGATTTAAATTAGATCTTTTTCAACTTTAAATAAGGTCCTCTGGATCCCCCGTTGATATAGCATACAGAAATTTTGGTGTGTGCTGAATTTACGGAGAACCAAGCCTTTTGATATTCGTAAAGAACTTTTAAAGACTTTTGATTTGAAGTACCTTATTAAAGCTTTATTAAACGTAATATTTTAAGTCAATAATTTTTTTTATTTAATCAGTAAAGTATTTTCCAACATAGAAAAAAAAAAAAAAAAAACCTTCGTAGACGAGGCGCAAAATATCTCTTTACATTCAAAATGGCATTACGGTTGTGGAAAATTTAAGAAATAAACATTTCATTTACTTGTTGCTTAAGATGCACTTAATTATTGCAAATTGGGATCAGTTCTAATAAACAAGTCAATTTGTTTTCACATTTCAAAACATTTTTAACTTAATCAATATGTTAATAATTTATTTTAGTTTTTTTTTTTTTTTTTTGTATTTTAACGACTCGCGACTTGTGATATTCACATTTGTTCACTATTATATTTAAGCAGAAGCTTGTTTGTTAAATACTGTAATAAATTGGCAAATTATGCTTCGCAAAGTGTCAAAATTATCCTAATACTTTTAAAATACTAGCATTTTTATTTTTAACAAATTTATTTTTCTGGCATCTGAGCTATTAATATTGTTAAATCGACCCTCCAGCGCTTCCATCTTGTCCGGTGCTTGTCAAGTTAAAAACTCCGCTACTGCACTCTGGTAATCAGCCTAAAATGCAATTTCATGTATGTCTCGAAAATGTTTTCTTGATAAAAATTGACCTTATGAAACATCAAAAATTCAAAATTAAGAGAATATGAAAGAAATCTAGAAAATTTAATTTAATTAGAAAAACTTTCTTAGTGCTAAATATAGTCATTAAAAGCATTTAAAATAAAAGGTTTTCGGTTCTTAGTTCCGAAAGGTAATTTGCAACTGTAATGTAAAAATTTAATTTGGAAATAACCCATTTATCTTTAAATGTTAATCTGATTTAAACAAATAAAAGGAATTTAATTTGAAATATTTTTTTGATGTCAATTACATACAAAAACCTTGGAAGCCAAAATACATATTCCACAGTAAAACAAAATAATTAAATAAAGTGTTCTTGAATTTTATTTTCAAGTCGTTAAAAAACTTAAAATCCGATTCACGCATTTCATTTCGACTGGCAACAAACTTAAATGCGTGAAAGGATACGCCGAATATGATTACAAAATTTTAACGACCTCAAAATTCTTTTAAACGACTGCATTTAGGGATTCATGCACTTAATTCAAAACGAAATGTTTTATAAAATTTTATGATGGATATAACTTTTTTGTACAATTTTTATTTTAAAAGAATTATTTTCAGGACTTCCTGCTCAAATGAGATGTGAATGAAATTTCAAGTGAAGAAAGTTTCTAAACGAATATAAACGGTCCGAAATAATTGATAGTTTCGGAAATGCAGAATTAAGTAGAAAAAAGAAAGAAAAGCGGGTTTTCTACCCTAACTTTCGCCTCTCATCTGGCATGTCAGCTAAGTAATGAGGTCTGAGGGAATAATGCTTGGACAGGGAAGCATCGTGGGAAGAAAAAGAAATATTTATGACATCGAAAAGAGAATTTATTTTTCAGTTTTTGATCCAATATTTCTTTGTTCCATGAAAAGGATCTTTATACTGAGATTTTAAGGAGAGAAATTGTTGGAATAGTGCGGATTCAAAAATTCATTAATTGCCCATTCTAGACGTGGATTTCCGTGGTCAGGATAAGTAAAAAGTACTGAAGAGCGCAACATTTTTTTCTGCTTCTTTATTCTGTTAAGGAGGAAAATAAACTTAACGATGATAGCACAAGATATATCAATAAATCTAGCTGCAGTTAAGTCCATGGCTGATAATTTTAGAAATAAATATTGCTATCAAAATATTTTATTAGCTTCCTGTAAATCTTGCAATTTTCGAAGTGTAAGTGAATGGGCTTTCCCTTCCTATTCTATATTTTGCAGATTATATTGAGGATTGACATTTATCCTTCTGAGGATATAAATCCATCATTATATTTTAATTTTAGATGTTTACGAATCTGGAAATTGTGACATGAATTATATAATAAATGGGAGATTCATTAGTTTAGATATAAAGATAGAATGTTTAAACTTTCTAGTTCAACTTTATTTAAGAAAAATTTCAACCCAATAAGCAAATACTGAACTTCCACAAATTTGTTTGTTAAGCCCTCTTCTATTGTAAAAATGATCCTAAATTTAAAAAAAAAAAAAAGGAAACCGGTAATGAGCTTCTTATTTAATTAATATTTTTTTGCAACATTTTGTAAATTTGTGAATTACTATGTTCTACACGTATGCGTAATCATATTATACGATTTTAACTTGAAGAGAAAGATTTCACCGCTAAGATTATTACCTCAAAATGGATTGGCAGCAAAATGTGGTATTTGAAGAAATTTTCGAAAGAGGATATGTAGATTAGTTTTAGATGACAGAAGTATATTTGAATATTGTTATTCGAAATCTATCATAATTATCTTGTATTTTTATTCTCGATTTTATATTTCACTGCTATTACAGAAAGATCGGCCAAAACAAATTCGAATTCTTTATAGAATTGTTGACTAAATTTTACCAAGTTTTTTTCTTTATTTCTTGTCGTTCTTATGAAAACGTTAGCCTTCTCATTATTTTCTGATCATGGATCGTTTGAAAATTGGAAAAGAATAAATTTACTTACTGATATAAATCCATAATTTTTGTTGTATTTATTCTTCGCGTTTGTGAGATTTTCTGCAATTTTTTTGTGTTTTCCAGTTTTAAATACTAATTTGCTGCTCTGTGAAGTTAAACTTAATATCGCATTTTTATAAGAAATGCGGGCTCGCATTCCCAAAAATATAACATGAATATATGTTAGTTTGGGAATAAAATTAAAATATTAAGATCAATAAAAAAAATTTGTACTTTCTATTTTAGAAATACCAATATGATAATAAATTCAGGTTAATTTCCTTATTATTTTCTTTTGTATCGCAACGAATGATTTAATATTATATCTTGTCATTCATTTCTGCATGATAACTTTTTCTGTCACATATTTAATGAGAATAAGTATCTGAATAAAAATGACTGGTAACTTGTCAAACGAGAAACAGATCGGGTTTAAATGATTGTCAGAAATATTGTGAATAGTATACAAGTTATAAATTCCTCAATATGTTAAATGCAATAAAATTAATTATTCATTTAAAGTTCTGACTAATAAAAACTTTTTTGATGCCTTAGTGGAATTAAAATGACGACTTTAAATTTGTAAATTGGTTAATTCCTTGAAAGTAAAGGATTTAATCAATTTACTTTTTAACTACGAAGGGCACAATTTTCAGATTTTAATTGTTCATCTCTTCATTTATCTGTATCATAATGCTTCGCATCTGTCTGTTTGTTCTAAGACCCTATTTTCATCCTCGGATGGAGTAACAACCCACCTGCTGAGTGTAGGGAATCAAAAGTTGGAATCCCTTCCTTATCTGTAAGATGCAAGTTTCCAAAGACAGAGGGGCGAAAACTTACCCGCGGAGCCTTTCTTGCTCAAAGCGAACAGGTAAGGTCAGAGGTGAACATTATTTTGGTCTATCCTCGAGACTTGCAGTGCCATATTTCACAGAATTCTGTGAAGACGGCGAGGAACGCTGGCTTACTCTTCTGGAGATGTGTTACCTTTTTCTCCCCTATTTTTTTACCTTGAGCGTTAACAACGGGCGGGGGTTGAATTGGAAGGCGGCCATTTAAGACCGGCAAAATGTGTAAACTTAGCTAATGGCGTCCTCTTTGGAACTGTTCCGTAACGTTATTTATGTCCCCGCAATCCACCTATTGATGGTTTTCTTCATGACTCCAATGGGCAATCGGTCTAGTTGTTCGATGACATAAATGTCATTGGGACATTATTGAGTGTGCCCTTAAGATTTAAGTGCAGGGTGGAGGATATAGTTCTTTAGAGAAATTTTTTACGTGGAAGAACTTTTCTTGTCGAATTCTTTGCGCTTATAAGTGTAATGTCGATAGTTGAGATTATCTAGTTGACGTAGACATAAACTTTAGTTTCATATCGGATAAATGAATATTGGTTTGATAGAATAGCTTTCTAAGCTCTTTCTAAGTTATTGATATCAATTAATCCCTAATTCTGCTGTCACTTAAAGACTTGTATGATCTTGCATTTATTACGGCAACAGCGCATACAATCCAGTATTGATATAATTCTTTATATATTTTAATCTGACGAATTGAGTCACTTGACTAATTAAAAAAACTATTTCAATGACTTCTATCCATTTATTAAAAGCAAAACTAATTGATCTAAAGCATGTAAAAATTCCAGACTTTGCAATTAATAGTCGAGAAGTTAAAATCCAGCCCATTCAGACGACTTTAGTCTTCGAAATAATAACTCTCCTCCCTCCTTCTTTTTAAAACTAATCAAAACGTTTTTATTAATTGATTTCGCATCCCACTGACTTTTGCAAGATTTTCTGCTTCTAGAAACATTCGCATCGTTTATCTGCCCTTTATTCCATCTTGAGTTTCATACTTTTGATACCCAGCGTGCTCCGTGTTCCATCTCCTTAAGGGCTTTTATATCAGGTCTGAAATATGTCGGACGTCGTAAAGCACCTTTCCTCCTAGCTATTTGTCAGTGATATTTGTTCTCCATGCCGAGTTAGTCTTTCCAACTGTCATTTCTAACTGAAAATTAATCTCTCTGAAAATACAAGGAGCGATATTTCACTCCGCTAATAATTTCTATATATGTCTGTGTGCAATAATAAAGATATTAATTTCAGCTGCATTCACGGTGTTTTTAGTGATGTGGACAGCTTTATTGATTATAAGTGATTATGTGACTAGCACAAGAAGCGCCAAACTGTGCTCAGATGCCTTAAGGAAATCTTCAAATACATGTATTGAAGTTCTCCATTCATTCATTTGTATGAAAAGCGTACGATATTAGTGTTCGGCTGTTTGATGGCGTATGCATTTTTTAGTGTTTTGCAAAATAGAGCTCTGAACTAGACAATTAATTTTTACGACTTTATTAGCGATTTTATGACAGAAATCGACTGTTTCTAAGCGATTTTTATCTTAATATAAGATGAACTCTTAAATGGCTAGTGGTTATATTTGAGCAACAATACAATTTTGTCTTCTCAAATAAACTGTAACTCCTATACCTATTGTTGTCAATAAAATATGTGCTGAAAATGTTATTAAACCAATTAATAACATATCCTCATGATTTATTCAAACAAATTTAAAATTTTTTAAAATCAAGCCTTTAAGGGTTGAAATTCCCTGTTAATTATTAAAGCATATCTTAATTGCGATGTACTTTTCTATTTATAAACTTAACAATACAATTCACACTTTTAATTGCCGCTGCGTTTGCTATCCGAAAGCATTGGATGGCAATAAGTGGCAGAGGATATTTTGTCACAAAGTTTATAAATTAGATCCAAATTATACATTTCGTAATTGGTTGACATATGTAATATGAAAACACAAGGCATGAAAAGTGTAAATGAAAAACCATTATAAATAAATGGGATCATTTGGAACAGAGCGTACAAAGATTTCTAAATCTTATACTTCATTATGAGTACTATTGTGAATGGTGTTTACTTACTGCATCTCAAATGCGACGCGTTATCTAACTAATTTATATTTATGTTATCTAATAGCATGAAGTTATTATTTTTTACTGCTTATAAAATCTATATATTTATAAGCAGTAAATTGCCTTCACATCTAACAGCAAGGTATCGGAATATGTATAAAATGTGACTATTTTAGTGTATCTCGATATGCGTCCAAATTTGTATTGTAAATTTCATAGATTTTTTAAAATTTGATAAATTGTTCTCTAGCTTTAAAAATATTTTATTGAAATTTTAAATTTATTATAACAGTTTAAATAAATATATGACCAATAACATGGTGATAAAAGCTATTTGCTAAAAAAGGTTTCTTGAAAAGGAAAGAAGGGAAAAAAAATACTCAAGATCCATTTACCAAATGTCCAAGTCTTATACTTGTTAATGATTAATATTTTAAATAACAGAAAACGCAGCTGTCGTTTAAATACCATTACATTTTCTACGAAGTTTAATTTTCTTACAAATGTAGAATCAAAGTGCAAAGGGGGGGATGCGTTTTTCAGGTAATACATTTAATAATAATCCTGACTTATTTTAAGCAGTGAGTAGGATGTCGCCTAGAGTAACACAGGAGCTGTGATTTGTTTCAAAATTGCCAACACCCCCACACGAACTCCTTCTTAAGGAGATATATCGTAAGTTCACCGTTGACTGTACCATTGCTATTCCTCCTAGTGGAAGCAAGAAACAGCATATTGAGTTCAATCGCTTCACATCCATATACCCGTTAATAGTATAATTTCTTTATTGATATTTTTATGTAAATTGATAATATTATTGCATAATTTAGAATTATTTCTTAATTCTAATGCAGATTATTCTGGATATACAAAATAGCAGTTATATGCTCTTTTTATAAAGCAGTAATATTTTCTAGATGTATTTGATGCAATATTAAACTGAGGTTCGCGATCTCATGTAAACAGATTTTATTACGTTTTCTATGAAGTAGCAGATTTTTACTTGCAATTTTGAGGTTTTTAATATTTGCCAATATTTGTTCTTCTTTTGGGAAAGCGGTTACCGGATTGCGGAGCTTCAGACTCAAAAACTTGATTCCATCAGAGATTAACCATACATAATGAATCTAGGTCAGTTAAATCCTTGGACAGCTCTTGCGCCATTTTGCGTGATTGAAGTGAAAGTTTGTAGTGGGGAATTTCAATTCGGCTGTTTTCTCGTCATCTGACCATGATTCAAAATGCCGAGGTCCGTCCTAAAATAGCCCCCCCTTATTGGTTTTAAATCGGGTGTTAATATACTGAAGCTAAATGCTGGCACTATCGTAGTGTCGTATACAATAAAAAAGTCGACTTCCCTAGGAAAACCATCAAAATCGCATATGAAGTCGGTTAGTATCGCAAGCATTTCTTTACTTTATTTTAACCCATACCAGTTCTAACACTTGAAAATCATAACAAAATAGATAGGAAAAATGCAAAATTTTAGGAAGAAATATTGATATTATCTAAAGCAATAACTCAATTCAGATGAATAAAAATTGGAATGAATTTTTTGGAGATACGCATTATGATATAACACAGAATACAGGTATTTTGAAACCATAGCATTATACTTTCGATACTCATCAGTATCAAATTTTACATACCAAAAAACTTAACTTATCCGAAAATCATATTTTTTGTATTATCTATGTCTATATGTGAACGCGATAATTCAAAAATGCTTTGATTTGGACAATTGAAATTTAGTATATGGTCTTTACATCAAATGTGCAGGTTTCTAACAAATTTTAAACGAAATTCATTTGGAGAATGTCTCCGCCTGTCTAAATATATAATAACTATAAACGAAAAGAGATAGACGGATAAAATTTGGCACACATACATCGAAAGGGTAGATATGTCAAATTTGATACCAAATGTCAAGAGTTTGGCTGTTGATTTGTTCTACCATAAGCATGTAAAAACGATGACTGAAATGTATGAAATGTGATTTTGTAATCACAAATGCAGTTCTGTGCCAAATTTTGACTTCATTTGGTTCGGAAAAAGGCATCTAAAATACATATTTGCTATTCTGGTGCTTGTGTAATCGTCGAAATTTCAGCGATGAATTACCAAAAAAATCGCCAATGATCGCGCACTAATAAGGCCTTTCGCAACTTTTTTTTCATTGATGGCATACGGTTAATATTACCCAAATACATTTATTAATGAATACACTATATAGTTTCAGAAAGAGCACTCCGGCTGGTTTTGTGTAGTGAAAGAATAAGCAGCTAATATATATAATCTCTGTTGCGACTAGGGTGGTTTTTGCAAAATGGTCAGCAGTTGCTTTAACTCTCTAAAGATAAACCTACCACCTTTCTTGGAGTAGATAAAATGTTGAATGTCATTTACAAATTTTGTGTGTGCACTTCTTAGGTTCTTTATTGAAAATAAACTGTTGGCAAGAGGTTTATTTTGACTTCATACTCCTAGGATCAAAAATCCGCAAATCGCGACCAGTTCTTGTTATAGAAGAATATAGCTCGTCAGAAAAATATTTTTTTTCCTACTGTACACCGAACGGAAGAATGTTGACAAAGATTACCTTTTGTCTTTTAACTTTTTAGTACTAAATTTCAAACAAGGACGTCTATGAGATATGAATGTGGATTAAAGTAGCCGGAGCAAAAAGTCGCAACTGCAATGGTCTAGTAGTAGGGTCTCACTGGGGACTGGAGATTTTAAAACCAGATTTCACTTCAAAAATATCATCTTTATGGGCTTGATGCACCTTAAATCTGACCTCGAGAATCAAGCATGTATTCCTGCTGATGCGATGCAGAAGTTTGGAGAGTAAAGTGTCTTTGTCATCTGAGGAGTGTTTCAAATTTTGAAATTCATCTCAAAATAGCCCTTGTGTAAAAAAAAAAGTCTTTGTGTGTGTACCCCTTGTACCCTCAAAATCAATGTTATTATAACTAATTTTTTGATTAATGATCGCGAGTTTGCCCGTAATAAAATGCATTAATGTTGAAAGGAATTAGAACTCTGAATCTTCGTTATTCATTCAAACATGGTGAAAGTATTCTCCTTAATTAAATTTGGTTAGAAATTTCTTCAGAAATTAATTCTTAAATTAATCTAGTTATCATTTTTACTAATTGTAACTATTTACTTTTTAATCAAATCGCTCAACAAATCTGGATGAAGAATTTAAAAAAAAAAGTGGTGACTAAAAGGAAAGAAGTATATATCATATATTACTTGTATATTGTTTTTTAAAAAAAATATTTAATTTGTAGTCTGGAATTATAGATCTAGGGTATTCTTTCTTTGAAGCTTTTATAGAAGGAACAATTTTTTTCTACTACGATTTTACGAAGTCAATATGTCATCTGCTACATTTGATCAACAGTCATATTTATCATCTTTTTTATGTATATAAATACATCCAGCATTAAAAGTAATGTCGTTGTAGTTTTTTTTTAAATCCATTAAATCGTGAGTTCTCGGATTTTTAAAATTTTTTACCTCTTAAATAAGAATCCTATTTTTTCCATTTACATATTTGAATCAAAAATATATACCAAATGGGTGCCAATTTGCATTCATTTAATTTTTTGTGTAGAAATTTTCCATCAAAAATATACCATCAGGGGTACAAGTACATTAGTTTAAGAAACTATGTATTATGTCATTGTACGAGGAAGTGTCAAGGTTTATAAGAGATGTATGCTGCGTTTCAGCACTATTTTTTAATATATTTTTACATTTGCCTGAGGTTTTTCATCAGCTTTGGCCAAAGATCAAGGTTGAGAAAACGTTTAGTGACTATTTTTCAACCTAGTATCATTGCTGAAACCTGCGTATAAGGTCGAATGTCAAGTGTCGGTAAAAAGCTCGTGGTGATATGAAAACAATCTGCATGAAAAATGCTTCGATCTGTGCCGGGTGTAAAGGAAAAAAAATATATCGAAGCAATGCTCTCTGCTCTAGTGAAAATTTTATCCATTTTTTATAGGTTCTGGAGAGGGCGTGTAAATGTTTTAAACGAACGTAGACGCAAGAATGTGAAGATGATGACAGAATCCAATAGATCACACTTCAACTAGCCATAGAGGGGAAATCGCTTTCTTTTGAAGGTTTGATGGGGGGAGTGAATAAAAACGATTTCCAGCTACGGGTGGGCGAAATGATAGGAACAGAAACTTCCTATATCGAGAACGGAGAGAAAGTAACCACAAACGCAGATAGCTTGTAATTTTCATAACATTAGTTTAACAATATATTGAATGTTTAAAAGATAAACACAGTACTATTGCGTGTCCTTTAAAAATATTTCCATTCACCATGTCTTTGATATTTAAGTCTATACCCATTAAAGTCAAATTCTGAATGTATTCTGGGTTACATTTGGCAATGAAATGTGTTAAGAAGCTTTCTACTAACATAATTTGAATGTTAAAATTAGCAACATATTATTCTAACGAAAATTAACCGCACTGGGAAAAGTTTATGATAAAATGCTACTTTGATTCTCGTTGCAAAGTAAATAGGTGAGAGTTTTTACGTAGAAATCTCTATATTTCAGCGATTTTCAGCATTGAATGTAGTATAAGAGCACTCGAAAGCGTAATTTTATATGCATTTTATGTTCCTTCAATTTATTCATAAATGCAGTTATTTTTTGCTGAAGGTTCTTCGATTGATTTCACAAAAGGTCGTCATGTTGTGAATTACACTAAATAAAACCAGTCGATTGTATAAGAATATGGATTATCCTTGATTCTATAAACTCAGATAGTCATAACGTAATTCAAAAAGTTTGATTATGCTACAAAAGGACTATGTAATCGCAGGAACTTTTCGTCTTCTTGATAGTAGAAATTTAGACAGTTGAACCATTTCACCAGGTTTCAAAATCGCGCCGACATCACAAACATATATTTTCAGCTGCAGGTTCTTTTTCTAAAAAATGACAGACCATTGGCCATACCCTGATGCAATGTTTTTATGTAATAGTGAATCATAAAATTTTTATTCTAAACAGTGTTATTTTAGATTATTTCATAAATTTGAATAATAAAAGATTTTGGAATCGGTAGTCCATTTTTACCCCAAACGCAAAGATCTTCCGACTCGCTATGGTTTTTAAAACGATAGCCCCTGTTTTCCAAATTAAATTATGATACAACAGAACGTTAATTCAGAATAATACATTCTTCCAAATCTCCATTATGGCTTACAGTAGACAAATTTCATTAATTTGAAAAGCATAATTAATCTCTTGATCTTAATTTATAAAATTTTTATCCTCATTTGAAATTGTCTGAAGCATTGAAATTAAAGTTGGAAAATTATTATTTGGCAGGTTGCGACAATGTTTAGTGTTTATTTTTTTGTTAAACTTCATATGACAAGACGGAACATTTTTGTGCATGCGGATTTTCAGTGTTGCAGTCAATTTCAAAATCTTTGAAGCCCTGAACTGGATGATAAAAATTTAATCTAAACCTATAAATTTTCATTAGTTGTAAATGTTTTATTTTATGGTTAGTTTAGTTATTATCACTTAACGCTTCTTTCGTGAATTATTTATCACTCCAACTTGGGTCTGAAAGGTTATTTAAATTAATTGCCGTTGTTTAAAGAGTTAGACATATTTTTCGAGCAGGCAACTAACTTGTTTCTTTAAGACAGTTATTCATGATTGTCAAAAAGCTTTTATACTTATCCTAACTTGTTCATTTGAATGAATAAACTCTCAATAGATCACAGGAAATTTCATTAGCATACTTGAAGAAGAATATTTATGAGCATATAAAATCTTATCTGCGTTTTGAAATGCTTTTATTATCGCCTTAAATGGACCTCTCTTGAAAGTTTTTGAATAGTTAAATACATTTATGTTCTTGCGATAGTAAAACTTGCTTTTTTTGGTTGACCTTGACAAAAACTCATTACAAAGTATGTTTTAAGTAAATTGTGCAGCAACATTTTTTATAAATTTTACTGCACAAATTACTGCATCATGCATATTAATTGAATTCTATTTTTTAAGAATTAAGATAAAGAAATTTAAATTGTTCACCTTAACTATGAAAATAATTTGATATGGGGTGGCATGTTCCTACGCAGATTATATGGTGTGCTTTTGAGTATCTAAAAATAAGGTCAAATCATCGCCAACCTGGATCATTTTTGAAATTTAGAATTGTTAATAGCTTATTCGATAATTAGTTATTTTATAGTTAAATATTTTAATCAATCGATTTTATGCGTATTATATACCATTAAAATGTTTAATGATGTTAAATATTTATCCGATATAAGTTTAGTATTCGATCATACGGTATTAATAACACTTTAATAATTTACCGAGGTTGCTTTTGATTTAAGAAAAGGTCATAAATGATTAATTTAAGTGGTTAAATTAAATCTGTGGAAAGATAGTCTAAACGGAACGATTTTAAGTCTGTCTAGGTTTAAAATGACTGAAAGGTTCTTAAAATATGTGATTCTCATGGACGGAAAGTTAATCGTACATGCATGACTTATCCTTTTGTAACCCTTTGAGAGGCACCTCAAATATGAAGATGAAAAGTCTCTAGATAAATAATGGGATTCTCGCTTATTTGAAGGCAATTATATTGGTGGCATGGTTATATTAGCAATATAGACGGGTTGTTGCCTGGCCGATGATAACCTGGATACTTAGACAGGATGGGTTGTCTTTAGTGGTTACTATTCTCTGTTGAAACAATTAGAATGATACGAAAATCGGTATATGGCTGCATCTAAATTGGAGGGTTGGAGCAGTGGAGGAACCCCTCCAACTATAAATGCTGCAGGAGCTGGATGTTTAGGTTTAAATTATGCTAACAAATAACATATTGATACAAAGCCTCAAAAAATTATTATTTGCTGCTTCAGAATTTCCTTTTATCATTATTTTCTCCGCCAAAAATGTAAATGAATGTATTGTATGATTGAAAATATCATTAGTTAATTTTGAAATTATGTACCACGGTTTTAATCTATTTAAGATTTCTCTACTGATAAATTTTCCCTCGACTATTTTATCGATCACATACAAAGTAATAGGGAAAAAAAAGAGGCAAAAATAATGGTGATGCGAAAGTGACTGAAATTCGTTTTGCATTAAAGAATTAAATAACAACTCCATCATTTGGAAAATAAAATTTAAAATAAAAGAAGCCGCATTAGTTAACAATATTACAGATATTTTCGTAAACGAAAAAAAGAAAAAAAAACTTTAAAAGATTAATATTGACAGATTAAGTTTTCTCCGGGGAAGGGGAGGGAATATAGATTAATACTATATTTTCTATAACTTTATTATTTTTATTTTCAGTTCTCTGGGGCTAACCCTCGCTGCATCTTCGAAGAGTTATTCAGTCCTGACTATTATACCGTCTTGAGATCAGTTTCCAATAAAGACTGGCTGGTGGGTTTCAACAGAAGAGGCAAGCCCATCCTAGGATCTGACACCAAAACACACAGAAGTCGCTGTTACCATTTTACAAAAAGGGATCATTCGTATCTTGATGCCTTGCACAAAACCAGGCATTTCGCTCCAAAGATCTCCAATCCCCACAAGTTCTTGCATCTTCTTCATGAAAAGCGAGCAAGACGGCAAAAGCGGCACGCCTTTAATGAAATGAGAAGATGAACTTATATACTGAAGGAATTGTGTGGCTCCCTCCTAACTAAAAAGGTTATGACCTATTTACTATTTCGTTACTGGCTTGGAGTAAAAAACGAATGACAGTTAAGATTATGCCACCAGTTCCTAACCCACTTTCTTCAAAACTATAAATGGCGTTAAGTTTTCAAATGCCAGTCATTGTGTACTTTAAGTATAACCCCGGTTTCATGATTTCATTTGTTGCTTTTATCATTATTAGAATTGTCACTAGAATCAAGTAGACTATAACGATCAATGATTCATGCTATTTGAGCACACAGTGTTTTTTTAAACATTGTTTTTAACTCAACGTATGTCCACATGTCTTGGGCTTAGATCATGCTTTTCCTGTTTTTGTTAAGATTCGTTTTAAAACAGCTGAGCATGACAAGTCAAGACAAAAAACTAGGTTCCTATTGTTAAAAATTTCTCGAGGAATATCTTATTGCCTTGCTATTTTTATATGCATTTTTTACGATGATACGATTGTAAAGATGAAGTCATTAAATTAAGCATAATTCTTCAAAAAAAAATTTTTTTAACTGATTATTTGTACAAAAGACCAGTTTTTAGAAGATGAAACATTCCGATTTAAGATTACAAGAAAAATTTGCAATGGATTTTGATTTTTAATGTATGATTGGTTTATCAGGGTAAAATGAATATTTTTAGCATATTTATGTAGAATTGTTTTATCATCCGTGGTCTGAATTTCTGTATGTACATATTTTATGACATTTTAGCAATACTATATGTTCCCATTTTTAACGAATTAGATTGTAATAGTTTCTGCGATATCTAGAGGAGCTGTTATATTGAACGAAGAGCTTGAGCCTTAAGCACATTCTAATCTGTTGTCAACTATTGAAACTTGATTTGTGCTGCAAGAATCATTCCATCACTTCAGATAAATATGGATTTTATTAAGTAACATTCCATCCGTAGGATATCGACTTATACTTTTACATTCCAGCAAAGGTCCTTATGCTATTTTAAACTTAAATGAATGTGGTTTTTAATTTAATTTATTTTTTAAAGCTTTTAGAACTTAAGAAATTTTAATTAAAAATAGACATTTTGTCTTAATTTTTTGTTTTAATAATTTTGTCGTAAATAATCAAGCCTACCGAATTAATTTGATTTATTAGTTGAATTTTTTCATAGCAAAATTAAGAAGGGAATATGATCTAGTGTAATCTTTAAAAATTGAACTAAAAGTTTTTTTAAGAAAAGTTGCACGCAAGATTTTTATTAAATATTTCTAGTCTGTTTTTGAATTTTTACACGTTTATTTGTTATAAATTTCCTTTCTTAAAATCTCATTTGAAATTAAATTGTTTTGTTATAATCTGTTGACATGTTAAAATTTCCATTTTATTGTTTTGTTTCGGCAAATAATCGGCCAAACTCTGCTCGGCAATTGCTTGATTTACCCGGCTATTATTTTAAAACTACTTAATGTTTTTATTTCTTAATGTTTACGCAGTTGATTTACACAGTTGTTGTTTTTTCCCTAAGAATTTCATTTTGGAAGTTTTTAATGTTTTATTTTCTTTATGGATTAAAAGAATATTTTTTTTTTACATTAAATCTTTCAATATCGCAAACTTGTGGAAAAGAACATTGCATCAACTTATTTTCGTTTGAAATATTTCACTTTTAGAAGCAACGATATTTACATGAATCCAAGTTATTCTTCCAGTAGTAAAGGGAAGCTTTCAACGTATTATTTGTTTATCCGAAACGAAATCGCAGAAACTGATATGCAACCGAATATAGAATATTAACATCCATTTTGGAGTTATATATTTATACGTAGTTAAGAGATGACAATACACATTTGTATAAGAAACTCAACTACCGTTTATAAATTTTTGATGAAACTCTCAGATGAAAATATTTTCATTTTTATCAAGTTTTTACTAATTTTTTTTCGCTCCAATATGCAAGATGTTATCTTTTTTTAGAATCTGTAATATTTTCTTTAATAAACAGAACTATAGAAAAATAGATATTTTGTAGCATGTCGGATGTAATATAATTTTTGTTTAGTCTTAAGATATATTATTTCGGACTTCAGTAAGAGTAATAGTCTCATTAAGTGAATAGTGAAGTGTGCCAAAATTAATTTTTAGGTTTTTGATTCCAGTCCGTGTGTGCCAAAGTTTGTCAAAACTACCTCTTTCACAATACAATGCAATTTTAAGCTCTTACTGTAACACAAAGTATATTCTTGGATCAAGGTGCTAATGTTAAAAGTGAGACACAATTGCAAATTGTGTGAATATAATAAATGTAACAACAAACAAGAGCATAACCTTTTATGAAGCCGTCCTATCTTGTCAAGAAAAAAGTATTTGTATCGCATAAAGACATAATAAAGCTTTAATGGGCATAAAAATGGTTTTTATATTTTTTAATTGTTGTTACCATATGTGTGCATTAATTCTTGCTTTTTGATACATTTCATATTTTTGAAGAAAAAAAAACTGCATTTCGGGTGGAGGCAAACTTTGCCGTGGTTGGTTTTTGTTATGAAACAAAAATAACTTTTTTTTTATTTAATTCATTTCTAAAGTTTATATGAAATAAACTTTAAACAGAATCTCTTAAAGCCGTATGTTCTATGTGCAGAGTGTGTACTTTTAGTAAAGGAAAAAGTACTGTTGAAATACAGCGTCAACTAGATAAATGAACACATAATATTCTTTTAAAAAATGACGAATCTTTCATCAAAACTATCTTGCCTACTATCTATCAAAATTACCTACGTTATAAGTTTGAAATTATGACAAGAGGGACCCATATTTCAATCGAATGATGGTGTGCGCTGAGAAATAAATCTTCTACAAAACTTAAAATGTATTAAATCCTATTCTAACAAGTGATGAACCAACGATATCGATTCCGCAATCAACTAATGAAAGATATATTTTTTGTTTGACTTTACAAACTAATGCCACCCTACCAATCGATGACACCAAGCACCAACATCCGTTTCTCGGTCGAAATAATGTCGCATTGCAAAAGAAACTATACAGTCTCGTAAATCTTAAGGAATCTTGTTCTACCAAAATATTGTTAGACTGCATGGTATTGATGAGAAGCACCAGATATAT
Organism: Argiope aurantia; assembly: GCA_026543865.1. Taxonomy (NCBI): domain Eukaryota; kingdom Metazoa; phylum Arthropoda; class Arachnida; order Araneae; family Araneidae; genus Argiope; species Argiope aurantia. Next base: position 585,435 of record JAPMOR010015631.1, read on the forward strand.
TTGGTGCTTGGTTTTATTTGTGGCATACGGAGACTAAAATTACTGACCTAATAGTGTTTTTATTACTCAAAATAAACAGAAAATAAGCTTGTGCCCTGCACACTTTACAAATATGTAATAAGTAAATCTTTTCTAGGATTAAAAAGATTGAATAATAAAAAGAAGCACTAAAAATGCCAAACACAACTCAATTGCCATACCATTTGGACCACATGAAAATGGAAAGCCTCTCGTAAATATGTAATTGAGCAACCCATCGTAAATGTTTCACTTTGTGGCTGTCCTTCTTTGTTCGTTAAAGACATGTCCCACACCCACTCCAAAAAGTCACACAGTCATTGTAAAAAAGGTGGCGTAATAAGGAAAATGGTTTAATTTATTCTAATGGCATTCCTAGATTGATAAATAAATTTAGCCTTAAAGTCATTGATTTAAAGTTATTTATTGCATTGCCTTAACACTCTTCATAATATATGTGAATATTCTTCCATATTAATAAATAAGAGTTGAAAGCATTTAAGCATTTTAAAAAACAAAATAAAATTTTAGATTTTATTCCCATTCGATTTTTATGACATGATTGTTGAAGTCATTTTATTGTGATTCATAAAACCATATCTATAATTTTCGGTCAAAAAGGAGAATAAATAATTCACTCATGCATTGCCCGAAGGTTGATAACTCTAATAACTTAAAATAATTAAATAAAAAAAGGCGATTGAAATTGTGGGGATGTAGGAAGTTGGAAGGAATTTCACGACATGTAAGTTACTCAAGCATTATTGAATAAGCCATATTTAAGATATTTCGAACAAATTCATTATAAGTGAAATTAATATAGATTAGGCAACTAATAAGACAACAAGGAAACTGAAAAGTGACATGTAAAGTTTTCGAAAGTTCATGATCAATATCTAGGAAGCACCAAGAACCCCAAACATAAAATAACGTGGAAAGAATGATAAGGAACTCTAAAACTTCGCCTGTTCTCCGAAGTAAAAGGTTTATTTTTTCATTTAAAACCATTTTTTTAGAAATTAGGGAGCTGTAAGGCTAGAGCTTTATATTTTCACTGCAGTTTTAAGTAAACTAATAAAATTACCATTTACTTTTTAATAAAAATTCAGCCAAGAAAGTATAGAAGGCTAGATGTAGGTGTGAATATTTTTGATACTATTATTTTCGATATGCCATACTTATATTTGTATCCTTTGAAACTATCCTCAGCTTACAAAAATATTTATTTTCCTAATTAAAATGTCAAGTACTACAAGTTCTAAAAAAATCATGGACATTATTTCATTCTTATTCAGTAGGAAATGGTTAAAATGAAAATCAGAAATGACTGTTATCATGGCTATATTACACATGAATAAGTGCAAATTAATTGCTAATTTTGCAAATTTGTGTTATCTTTTGTACAGAAGGGTGAATTCTCTTTGTGTGTTCACATACTGAATCTGATTGTTATCCGTTTAGAAGATATGTTTCTGAAAAATTGAGAGTTATTGCTTCAGATGGCGTTTATGACATTTTTTTACAATATTCGATTCTTGAAAGTATCAGAAGTTTATATTTGGTATTTTGTTAATTGGAGAGTGCTGCAGGAGCAAATTATTGCAGATTTACTTGATTCAAATTCAAACACATATGAAAAAATTTACAATGAAATATAAAGTAAATAAACAAATGTTTCATATTTTTTTTTCTACAAACAACTGATAAAATTAGAACATTCCACTTCGAGATCAATCGATATCATAAAAAAATACATCATCCGTTAACCCATATGTCCTTTGAACAGACTTGGAAAAAACTAGCTTGACAAATGACTCAAATACTTCCCCACCACACCTCTAGTTAATTAGGATTTGAAGACACAACAAATACTTGAAATGAGGACTGAAGGAAAAAATCTAGACAGATCTTAAAAAAGCATGGGAATTTATTTCATCATATCGAAATAAACCTTCCATGTCCGATACCCTTTGTTGACAGTTAATTATTTGCTCGTTTCTTCATATCAAGGAAAAATTAGGAAGACAAAGTGCAACCCAATGTTTAGATTCGTGACTCATATCATTTATCTAGAACCGATTTCCTACATCGGACCTGGTTCATTACCTCTGGGGATCATCATTTGTAAAAGTAGTTTGTCAAACTTACAAGTCGTGGTCTAGCAAGACCAGAAGTGAAGAATAATTGGAGATTGATTCAGCACCTCAACAATCCAACCTTGACATCTCCATTGGACTACTGTTAATTATTAAAGTCGATTAAAAAGCATAGCACGTTTTGTGGCTTTTTTTTCTACTGAGGACCTCTAATTAAGAATTTTACAGGGAAGACCCAAGTGCTTGTGAGGTGGTTACTTCAGCCCACCCAAGCTGGCAGCTATCTACCTCAGAATTCCCATAACCATCAACTTGCTTCCTCTTCAAGCGAAGCATGTGTGGAAATAGTCGCGTTTAAAGTGATTGGGGGAGGTGCTTGGGAAATGGAAAGACAGCAGCTCTGTTCACTTAAGATTTAAAGAATGAAGAAGATTTATGATGCTTTTTGCTTGTATTATTTGATTTGTTTTAAAATTGCTGTGAATGTTGTTCATAGAAGAAATGTTATTTTTATAAAAGTTATTTATTTAATGAAATCTATAAAACGATTGAAAACTCTTTTAAAAAAATAAGCAGCGATAAGCGTCGTGACAATAGCTGTGTTCGCTTAATTATCTATATATTATATAAAAAATAATTATGTAAACAATTCGTTTTATTCTCTTTGTGATTATTAGATAGCGAGTTACCTGACCCATGACATTTGAGGTTTGTTTCGCTAGTATTGTTTAAAATATTTAATGAAAATTATTACTACATCGTAGTAAGTATTTATATTGGATTTGACGATGAAATGGTGACAAAAAAGAAAAAGTAAAGCTTTAATTAACACCAGATTAATAATAAATAAATTTAAAATAACATTTGTTAATTCTACTTTTAGCTACACAGTTTGTGCCAACACTAATGAATAGCCTTCCGGTATGTTTATCTTTTTCGAGTAACGAGAATTGTTCATCTCTAGCTAGGAATCATCTGAATATCTAAGCAAAACACGTGTTAACCCTGCATTGTATTTTAAAATTGTAATGGGCATACAGTGATATCAGATGAAGAAAAAATGCGAAGAAAGACAAAGCGAGAATCTGGCAATTTCAAAAGAAAAACTGATAAAGAAGCTGCTAAATTGGCGGCAAAATGTGAAAAATTGATTATGAATATTTAGATTTAGATATTGGAGATATAAACAAATAATGTTCTCATTGCGGGGCTTTCAGTTTTGAATAGGAAGTAGGCCAATCGGAAAATGTATGCTCTTATCATAGATAGATTAAGCTTCCAGAATTGAACGAATGGCCAGTGGAGTTTAAAACTTGCTACCTGGAAGTTATGGACCACATACGGCGAGCAAAGACCCCATACATTTATATTATAGACCCCATACAGATATACATTTTATTACAACCAGGGAATTTCAATTTATGAAATAAAGTTCAAAATTTCTCAATCAACTACAATATGGCGCTGCATGCTTATTTGGTTTATTGAATTTGTCGAAAGAAATAGAGGAATTGCACACTCTTCTCCAAATTTGGCTTGAATATAATTAGTCTGTTGATTTTGGCCAATCAGCCTACCTATCAAGTGTTCCCCAAACACATTCTTTGAATTGCTTATTCAATCGCTGAACGCAGCATTTCAAATTTGATTTGTCGAACTTGTAACATTCTCGATCCTTTGAGGAGGACGGGTTATCAACATTAACGTTTCAAACTCCACTCTTCAGATGACTCCACAACCAAAAATCACTGAGAGATATACCTGGGGAACGAGTTCTCCACATAAAGGAAAATTGCGACTTATTATTGCCTGTATGCCTGTAAAATGTTACTCTAGAAACTTTCTGAATATGTGATCCATAATGGGGAGACGCTCTATCTTGCATGGATATGATAGAGTGCTTGTATCTACCATATGTTCCTATTCCGAAATTATAAAATTTAAAAGCATTATTCGATATTTCTTTACACTGACATCATTTTACAAAAATTAACATGATGAATTAATTTGTGCGTTTTGAATAATTGCATTAGTAGTTGCAATTGCCTGTGGAAAATTCATTATTCTGAGTGGAAGCAAGCATTGTAAACTCATTGAACAACGTACATCAACGAGGCCATAAGAAAATGTGTAGTGGAAATTCTGATTTCTCTAATTCTGTCATCTAAATGACTAGACAAATTGCATGTGCGTGGTCATATTGCATTGGTGGAGAAGAAATGAATTTTTTTTTCTGCATAGATCGAAATCCCAAATCCCGATTAATATGTAGACTAAATTTGATTCGTTTGGCTGAGCAGATATTACCCAATTCAGCTCCGTGCACGTCACAGGGCTTCATGATCAACCATTATTTTAATAGAAGTGTAGCGTCTTTTCTTGCGAAGGCAAATTGCTGAGACCAGCATGTTTTGATGACACTTAAGTCAATTCGAACATGCTTCAAAATTACAAGTTCGATACTCCGTAGCCCTCATGTTCTCGGACCGTTAAATAACAAATCAATATTGAGATTAGTTTGGATCAAATTTATTGAGTTGAAAAATTAAATATCAATAACCATAACAATTCGATGCATAGGTGTATTATTCGGAGTTTTTACCAGTTTAGAAAACAAACATAAATAACTTCTTATATTATATTTTTCCAATACTATTTAGCAGTTTGATAGAAGCAGACTTGGTTTCATATCAAATTATACCTTTACCCAGAAGTTTTACCTCTAATGTCTTAATATCTCTAATAACATTTATTTCACTTTAATTAAATATTGCCTGAGAGGAAATCGAAACAATAATTTGCGGTTATGTGAAAAATATTCATATCGAACTTTCATTACAGTTATTGGTTCTGATGATGAGAAATGCGTTTGCTGTTGTTGTTATTGATTTTATACCAACTGCAAAAATTGGCTAGTATTTGTGGTAAAACGTAAGAAATCGAACTTCCAAAAACAGAAAGTAATAATTAAAGGATGTAAATTCTTTTCTAGAAATATTTTATAGTATAATTATTAATGAGCTTTTTTTATTTATGTTCTTTTAAACATATTTCACTGAGTATATCCAAGGATCAATCATAAATCAACAACCGGAAATTAATGAACATTCTTATATATATATATATATATATATATATATTCAAAACTTACTTAAGCGAAACTATTGAGAAAAAATTAGTTAATTTTCTGGGAGTAAAAATAATATATTCGAATTCTTATTTATAATAAAACATAATATACTGAATATCAAATAAAGCGTGCTTAGTGTTAATAGTATGTAGCTTAAATACTTATGATAGATATTATTCTGAACAATAAAAATATCTTTTTTATAAACATTCGTTGTCGAGCTCTTAAAATACTCTTATATTTCTATTTCATCCGACAGCTGAAAGCAATTTTCATTTAAACGGATATAAGCCTAAAAATCCTACCAACTTAATTAAGCATTGTCACTACTCGTAACCTAATATATATTTTCATTTTCAGGTGAATTTTATTAATGATCTTTTTAAAGTAAAGACTGCAATCCTCATTACTGCTTAATTTTTCTCACGAAGTGTATGATTAAATATTTAAGTAGCGACAAATGAGACAACCTGTAATATCGGTCTAGGAATTGGTTTTCCGGTAATTAAGGCAGGAGGGAACGAATAGCCCCAGACCCTCCCACTTTCAATTCTAACTACACAGGAGGTGTCAATATTCTGCCAAAAGATATAATTACGCTGCAGGATTTCTCTCTTAACAACTTAATTATGAGACATTCTTTACGACTTTTAATGATCCCTCCTAACATACGAGTACTTCGCATAGATATTTAAGAATTGGAATGTCTTAGTTTATTTGTAGAGATCTACATCAGCGGAATTAGTCTCAAATTTCTCGGGCGAGGTAAGTAAATTCTAGTTAATAATGGAAAAAATAATGAATATACAAAGAATACAAGAATAAACCTTTATACAAGAACTGAATATATAAGAATGAACTTTTAAAAAATAATATGATAAACAGCGATTTCAAGTGGTACAGAAAACCTCCTAATATTATTTTTATACTTGCTTGTTACATCTTTAAATTTTTACTCACTGTAGACAATTTTAACTCTCATTTTTATTTTCCAATAATTTAATAATTGCCATTAGCATAAAAAGCACATATCAATTAAGATTTTTCTCTTGTTTTGTGCTTCATTTTATAATGTTCGAAAGTCAGCGTATTTGTCAATGCTTTTATGTAAGGTAATGTTTAAAGGAATTTTTTTTTCTTTTTCTTTTTGCATTGTCTTTTTTTTTTTCTATAATGTTCAATTTGTATTTTTTTTTTTTGTAAAGTTTCCCTCTTTTTTTTAAAAACGAAATGTAGAACCAACCTACAGTTACTTCATCAATTTCGGAAAGTCACGGAAAATAAAAATGCCTTATTAAAGAAAAAAAAAAGTCTCCGAAAGAAAAATAGATTTATAGCAGGATTATAACAGACGAATAACAAAGAAATGGATCTTTCTGAATTAATTCGATTTTCTACAGTTTATGCATTTTATATCAAATCTCTGTTTATTTAAATTTCCGAATGCATCAGCTTCTTTGGTCTGAAATAATCTTCTGCATGGACTAATTTAAGTTTAAAATGAAAAAAAAACACATAACACAGCCTCTTAAAAAAGGTGGCAACTGTAACATTGAAAGAAACAAAAATTTAGCCGAAATATATCAATAATTGCTGACAAACCTAGAATTATTTTTAGCCGCGCTTAGGTGAACAATATGATTCTTTATCTATTCCCTCTATATATTTTGAATGCTTTTACTCAGCATTTAACACAAATTATTTGAATCCCAAAAATGTAAAGAGAAATAACTCTATATGATTAGTTAATCTTTATGAATAACTGGATCGAAATCCTTTGGAGCCGAATAAGCTATTGATTATATTAATGCCAAGTCAGTGCACCCTTTTGCGAAAGGCTTGAAATAAAATATACCATGACGAAAGATATAGATTTAGCTAGCATTTTTACGGAATGCTTTTTAATAAACTTTAATCTGTATGTGTGTGTGTGTGTGTGTGTGTGTGTGTGTGTGTGTGTGTGTGTGT
>JAPMOR010015631.1:592656-609175 GCA_026543865.1 Argiope aurantia
TGTGTGTGTGTGTGTGTGTGTGTGTGTGTGTGTGTGTGTGTGTGTGTATTATGAAAATGAAGTCTTGAATTTTCTTAAGTTTCAAAATAAAACGTATTACCACCAAAAATTAATTAATAAGGCATAAAAAGATATTTATTTCTTTACATGAAATGCTGCAATGGGCCGACATAGTAGCTTAAAAAAATTTAATGCACAAATATCTCATTTTTAGATTATCTTTCGCGTCTAACTCATGATTTATGAAACCGTCAGCCTACTCTATCTTGGAAACCTTGATGCATAGCTTGTGATAATGATTATGTGGCGAATAACACTTAAGTGGTCGAGTTGCATTTGATATAACTCGCGTGGTGATAAACTGAGATATAAAATTATTTCATCTTTGGCGAATAGATTCAGCAAGTGCACTTTGCTTTTGGAACTGAGGAACATTTCAGACTGTTGGGCTTAATAATGCAGATCAGTAAATAAAGATGTCTCTAATATGAAACATATTTTGCTCCTTTTTTGAATAATACCTCAAATTAAAGGATTATTTTGATCTTCACATGAATGAATTTTCTTATGAATCTTTTATTCTTAAAAAATACATACATTGTTATGGTTTACACTGAAGAAAACTTTCTGAGCTTTTAATTGAGCTTTAGATTTTTTTATTTTATAATCATGGGGGTATAATATTTGAGCCATCAATAAAAGTCATCAGTCGAATTTAAAAGAAAATTATCTGGCCTTATTTACATACAAAGTGTACTTTTTATGTGAGAAAGCAGTAATTTCATTAACTCTGTAATATTTAACCATTCATTTCTTCTTAAGAAAAATAACTTACTTTTGCAGTTGATGTTGCGTATATATGTTCTCGTCATTTTTCTGATATATAATTAAATCTTCTTGCTTGAAAACACAATAAATTGGTGACAATCATGTACACTTTTATATAAGGAATTTTATAAACTATAAATTTTTAATAAGCTCCTATTGCGTATTTTTTATAATCAAGTTTCAGCCTATTAATTATTCGGGATGGCAAACTGATTGAAAGCGAAACGTCTATTTTTCTGTATATCTCGCCATGTTGTCGTCGAAATTGCTTATTCCACAAATATCATTTAAGATTAAAGATAACTTCGGGACAGCTTGATATGATGAAATGAGTGACGTCTAGGAGTATATTAAACAAGCTTTGGCTTACCTGGGCAGATAGACCAACAAAAAGCAAAAAACTTATTTTTCAGTAATTCTATGCGTAATCTCATCGAAACTGCTATTTCAGAATTGTAAATTTATTGTAAATTTTTTCAATGGCTTCTTTTCAACGATGTTCCTTTTCACTTACTTTACTTGTTACAGATTGAAGATTAGTATATACTTTTGGTGATTAAGATTCGCATCGGTCTTTAAATTGTAATCGCTCCATTTTTGCGTTATATAATGAACTGTTATATAGTTCTCAAAGACTTGTCGAGATGAAGTAATGGATTTGAACAACTTGAAGTCTTACAAATGCATCAGTGAGGGTTCATTGACATTAAGCCTATCAGTTGGATAACAGCAAAGTGAAACACTTGCTACTAATACATTATAGCTGAATTTGATTTGATTTTTGTCTAAAGAACATTTGTGAAACGTTGGTAAATTCTTGTATGAGAATTTACTTTTTAAGAATTTCATATCCAACTTTTCTCCTTCCCTGAAACCTCATCGAGTATGAAAATTTAAAGTTACCGGTGAAGTGCAACGTTCTTACTTTTAGAGAGACATATTATGAAAGATAAACCTACCTATGCTACCGATCCTTTTTTTAATGGACTGTTAGAAATTCTTCTGTACAGAATAAAGTGAATCACAAATAAAGTTAAAAGACATATTTTCAAGAAGCGCAAAGCCTGCCACATTTTCAAACAGTGCACCTTATTTCTTATTACAGAACGAGGATTAATTTACATTCCTGGAGATTATATGAGATTATATTCTTTTTAGAAATATCTATGAATCTAGTAGCAAAACTAATAGTTAATATGGAAGAACTATTAATTGAGAAATAAGAGTATCTCCGTATGCTCTCTGTCACGACGTGCAATCTTAAATTCTTATAAAATTTCATAAGCAGTATTGTCTATTGAGACTTGCTGTAAAAATCTCCTACAGACCATTGCATTTGAATCATTTACAACTCTAAAATAGTATCAAAAAGCTGCATTTAGAATAAATATTTCCACTCGCTTACCATTTTATCTCTATTTTTTTTATTCTTTTAGTCAATTATTGTTTCGAGTATATCTCATACAGCCGAAACGGATGTACAGAATTAAAGCTGTTTAACAATTTATGAGTGTATAGAATATTTATATGGGGAATAAGCAACGTAGCTCTAAAACGTTAAAAAATTGAAGTGCAATTTCCAAGATTGGTTTTATAAGTCTAGAAAACTGTTTAAAAACTAAAGACATCGTATAAACGTTAAATTAACATATGTAATAAATACAATTAATAAGTGTACTTAATGCTAATTATTATGTATCCACATAAATTCTTAAATTCAAATTTAAAGAAGCACTCTTAACTATAATTTTGGAGTTTTTCCACATTTCTCAAGTCGAATTTCTGTAACTAATTGTCCAACGTTGAGTTTCAGTGCCACGTAAAAATCACGGGGTTAAAATAGATGCATGCTCAGCTAGATTTCGGTAAATTCCCCTTCTTGAAAGAATATAAGCTCTGAATGTTGTCTCTGATCTGTTTTCTTATTTTCTGCATTTCTGCAGGAAGCGTGATCCATGAGTTCCCTGACATGGTTTAACAAAAAGTTTTAAACGATTCTAAAAATGAGCATTTTCCATAATATTGACACATGTAAATAAAACAGTGGTTTAAAGATATTTATCTTTTGTTTAGTTGTTGAAAGTACATTGCATATATATTTTAAGAAAACGTAGATTTTCTTTCTGATGGTTTTAATAATTTAATTGCAGAGTTTAAAATAAAGAAAAAAGACAAAAAAATTACATAAATATGAACTGCAACCCAAAATACATTTAAATATAAAATAATCTATAAGGAAAAAAGAAAAATAGGGGAATAAAAGAAAAAATCTTATGATAAAAAAAAACTTTTAAAAATCACCCACGTTCACCATAAAAATATCAAAGAATGTGATAATGCTTTACAGTTTGATCTTGCCGCATAATCTTGTATTAAAAAATAATACTTATTTTATTAATTCATAATATACCTATTAACTCTAAAAAATTCCACCACGTAAAAAAGAGGCCGTTTTCCCGTTCAGTTTTCTTTAATCATGCTTCTCAAATCGTTCACAGAATTTTCTGGCTATCTGCATCCGCGATTCTTCGGACTTCCCATCAAGTTCCGGAAAACTACTGTGGCAATAAAACAAAATATTCTATTTCAATAACGACGAAAAGGTGGCACTTTGGCATAAACACTATCCTATCTGATGCCTCATCTGGGAGATAAGTCGTATTATTCCCAAAGACGGTCGTAAAATGGACTACAAAAAGTGTGGTAACCCTCAAGAAGAAGATGATGGCGATAACAGCCAACAACCAGCATCGCATTGGTTTTATCACCATTATCATTGCTCCTCAATTTCTTGATACTTCTCATCATACATCGTGCGAGTTTTCAACCTACATCAGAACCCCCCTTTCGATCGTAAATATTTTCTCTGGAAGTCCCCCAACATGCTTTTGAGAGGGACTTCTAGGCTGTTGAATCTTTATTTCACTAAAGCGCTCATGTGGACAGCCAAGATAAACTAATGACAGGAGACGGACTCCTCTGAACAATAGGAAGAACTTTATGATTGTCATATAAAATGCCTGTCGGAGCTGTAATCCGAAGCGATGTATTATCTCGCTGTCTTCGGACAAATTGTATGGCCTGCGTTTTTCTTTTTTCAGTGAAGGTTCACCGGGGGTTTTCTATTGTAGGTTGAAATTTAACAAATGATTCGGCTTTTGAAGGCAACGTGTATTAAGAGGAAACGGTGCCAACTTTCGGATTCTTTGTTTCGTGTTTTACTCCTAGAGAGACTGTTAAGCAAGAATTATACACGGATTATTTAAAATGAACTAAAATTTGAAATTAGATTACTAAAGAGGAAAAGAAATCTAAAGTTGTTACTTAAATTGGCTGATAATAGCATTTCATCGTTGTTATATCAAAATGTCAAAAGTTAAATTAATTAAAACATTTTATTGATGCTAGTTACTTGTAAAGGTTAGCTTTACACACTGCCAAATTTTTTTGTGTGATGTAGGGGAGTTGTATGTTGTCACAAAATACCCTATATCGCTAGTGACTCCAGTTGTCATTTCAAAATTGTGCATATTTTTTTCTGCGTGTTTTTTGTCATATGATATTTTATAGTAAAAGAAACGATTCGTTAGAAAGCGGTCAAAATTAGTAACTAATATATTAAAATAGGATTATGTTTTACTTAAATTATATGATAATAGCAGTTGTTTGAAATCAGCCAACATTTGAAACTAAATTACTATAGCTCAAAAGAACGAGACCCATGTGCTGATTCAAATCATAAATTCTTTAGTAATAGCAAGTAATTTATAAAAAACCTACGAGGTATCAGATGTTTTTATTATTTAAACTTGTTACTTCAGTTAGTAACTTCATAAATTTTACAATTTCATTAGGAAATTTTACAGTTTTAAACTTGAAATAGATTAAATTACAAATCATTCATTGTTATACTTAAACAAATGGCTGAAATGACACTTTTTATCCAAAACAATTGCCAATAATTCGATTTTATTTTGCTTAACTCGAAGTCAAAGATATAAATTGTTTTTATCTTTGAATCATTTTCGTTCCTTTTATATGTTCTATTGCAATGGTGAATATAAGATTTTGTGGTTGAAGGTACAATATGAGTCCCCACTTTAAATGATTTCATATTTCAACAAAGTTTTAATTTAATACTAATGATTTATTTAAGGTTTATTTTTTTATTAAGTATCTTTGTGAAATGCATATATCTTTATTCATTTATTATGATTCAGTGATTTGTTGCATTCCACATTTCTACAAACTATTACTTATGTAGACACTCAGCATTTATAAACATTGCAATAGCCAAAAAACGTAAGGTAATCGATAGAATAATATGAACACTTTATCAAGCATAATTGGTTAGGTTCTTAATATAGAAATGTCATCTTTTAAAAATTTATTTATTTCGAAACTAGGCTAACAGCATCTTTTTAATCCACCTACTTGTAAAACTCTTTAGCTCTACTGCCTAGCCGGAAATAATCCATAACTAATTCTGTAGTCATTGTAACCGAATAATTCTTTAAATCATTTTCACTCAGAGATCTTTATTGTTGTGCAATATATTCAATAAAAAAAACTTTCTTTAAAAAAAAAGTAATAATTTTCAATATAAATTCTTCGTTTTCAAACTTTATTACTCAGTCGTTGTATATTATAAATTAATTGAAATTATTGTATTAAAATATATTTATTATATAAATAAATATAATTATTAAAACAATTATAATTATTTGCATTTTACTTATTAAAATTATTTGTTTTTATTAGTAATCATGTAATGTTTATTAATTCTATTAAATATTAAAAATAAATAATTTTTACCATTTTTAATTTAATAATTGCTTTTTTTCTCTTGCTATATTGAATTTTAGACCTCTTATTTTTCTCCGCTCGAATTCTTCAATAAATGAAATTCTGACATTAAATTGAATTATGCGATCATTTTAAAGATTTCTCACTTCGAGATGAAGCAAAATAAATCTCTTTTCTATGGCAGGGGCGGCCAGGATATAATTTTTTTCACGGCCAGTCGTTATTAATTTCTTAATAAAAGTGGATGGCGCCTGGGGTATGGTATTATTTGCTCGCCCCTTTACCTTATATTATTTCAAAGAGTGACATGAACGCACTAAAGTTTTGTCTCCTTGATTCTCCCTCCGAGTAGCTCTGAGGTATCTATATCCCTTTGCTCTCTAGTCACTACGCCACTGTCTTGTGACTGAAACAATGACAGCAGGATGTCGAACTGTTTCATTTCAAAATACATGAAAATAGTGTAATAAAAAATAAAATCCTGAATTTTAAAGAGTTATTTTTCTAGTAACGATTAAAAAATGTTTTATTTTCGAAGCATAGAAATTAAAAAGTGAAAATTGGGACAGATCTGTACACAAAATTGATTTTAAACTTCAAAAAGGTTCTTTCAAAAAACTAATGAAGGCACATCCATTAAATAAATTGGAATTTTAACAAGTAATCGCAGAAATTTCCTTAATAGCCTAACTACTTAACTTTTTAATGGAGCTATAATCAGTTTTAACCTTTTAATTCATAATGTCTGTATTTAACCTATTTTTATAATATATATGCAATTTTCTTTTTCTATAATTTAAGTTTTTTCGTTTAGAGGAGAAATGCGTAGGATTGTTTGCAATCTAAGTACAATTCAAATTTCACAAAGAAAGAAAACAAACATGACCCATCATTAAGTCTGGACGATCTTGATGAAACTCTTGTATACATTACAACGTTGATGAAAATAGAGTCAAAATCGAAATCAACAATCTGTTTAGCTTTTGACATAAGACGGAAAACATGAACTATTTCTTCACATGAAATATTCTGAACTCATATATTCAAATTAGTCAACCTTTCCGAGAAGCGTGACCTTTTCCAGGTGTTTGGATTACAAAACACATCAACTATACCTATTTATGTAAATTCGTAGGTAATCAGCTGTTGTGTTTTAAAAGCAGCAAAATAAATATTTTTACTTTAAGAAATGTCTATCCTTAGAATAATATTTATTATTTTTTAAGTTCTGCTCTTCACTTTGGAGTTAAATGTCATTTTTTTTCAACATCTGAAAACAGTCATATCTATTTAAAGCCACCAAAAGTTTCTCATTTTGAAATTAATTTTGTTTCTTAAGAGTTGTTATTCTTCGTACTTGTAATTTTCATTTTTGATTTTCTTATAAAATGATGTCAAATAGATTTCTTAAATTATGTATATCTTATTAAGGTAATTGAAAACACTGAAACGAAATAATATCGAGTATTAATAAAGGAGAATGAATGTGCGTTCACGTTTGACATGGAGTTACCATATTTGGCACACATTGGAGGATGGAAATGTGCGCTTTGGAGCGAATTTTTAATATAATTAAAATTTTAATTAAATAAAAATTAAGTGAAATCTTAGATTTTTCCTGCGATAATTCCAGAAAATATTGATTTTTACGTCCTTTTAAAATTTATAAAATTGACTTTTTAATGATAGATATTTAATTATTTTGTAGTTTTTGCCCTGTATTTTTCTTTTATTTTCATAATCTTGTTCAATAGATTTATTTTTGCAATGCTGTTTCATCAAATATTTAATCGTATGATTTTCATCCTTTATTGAAAGCTAAGGAAGAATAATTCTGCTTATTTTTGCGCAGTTTACAGTAAATTGCAGTAATAAATTGGACTTACATTACTGCAAAAGACAACATGTAATTTGGAATAGATTATTCAAATATTTCAATTCTTAATGCCATTACGATGTCATGTTACTTGATTCCCTTAGAAAAGTTAATATACAGAATAAACAGAAACATAAAACTAATATATTAAAACGACTTTAATGTATGACGCAATTTGCTTTTCAAAAATTCTTTATTGGTGGAATCGTGATAATCAAATTATGCATCAGATTTAATTGAAATTAAGCTGAATCAACATTCTCGGTGAACCAACTGGTGCCGAAAGGCGACTTGTAACAAATAAATAAATAAAGGTCCTATCGCCAAATCAAAAAGCGAGAGACTATTACTTTCTTTTCAGATTAAGCGTTAGTATACAGCCCATTTACATGGTGGATCTTCTGCGGAGTAGAGTCTCTAACCGGTAGCCCCCCGGTCTCGAAGCCTTCTTCTCGTAACTTTAAAATACACTGGTGTGCAAAACTTAAGCAACAGGTATGTTTTTTGCCATAACTTCACGAGAAATCATCTGAGAGACATGAAATTCAGAAATAAGATACAGCATTTTGTTCTGAAAGAATGACGAAAGCATAGTTGCGCAGAAATGAATACAATGCATACAGTATGGAATTAAACAAAAACAGGCTTTATTGAACTCATAGTATCGTTACACATGATTGTCTGTCCAAGAGGAAGAACAGCAAGCAGATGTTCCTTAGTATGGGATATGCCCTCCTCTTACTGCAATGGTTGCTTCGCACCGTCTCCCCATACTCAGCACCAGATTGTCCAACAGTTCTTGAGGTAAGAGTGCCCATTCCTCAATCAGCATCTGTTTAAGTTGTCGGGTGTTCCCAGGAGGATGTAATCGTGCCGGAAGGCGTCTCCCCAAAGCATCTCACACATGTTCTATCGGATTTAAATCAGGGGAGCACGCCCGCCAATCCATTCGAGTGATATCTTCACTTTCCAGGAGCTCCTCAACAGCATGAGTCATGTGTGGTCGTGCATTGTCATCCATAAAAACGAAGTCTGATCCAATGGCACCTCGGAACAGACGCACATGGGGAAGGATCACCTCCAGACAATAGCGATCTCCAGTTACAGAACCTCTGTCGAAAACGTGCAGCTCAGTCCACCCGTTCATCATAATGCCTCCCCAGACGACAACTCCAGGACCACCAAAGCGGTCTCTTTCCGTGATGTTACTGGGATGAAACCGTGTCCCGACCTCTCTCCAAATCAACTGGCGTTGGGAATCGCTTGTGGTACTAAAACGACTCTCATCTGTAAAGAGGACACAACTCCATTGATGAGATGTCCAGTTTTTGTGCTCCCTGCACCACTCTAAACGGTGCCGCCGGTGGGAAACTGTCAAAGGGATGCAGCGTTCAGGACGGCGGGCGAATAGGCCACCTTTGTGAAGGCGTCTGGACACAGTAAAACGCGACACTTGTCGCCCCGTTGATGCACACAGTTGCTGAGCAATGGCGCTTGCTGACTGGTTTCGGGTTCTTTTCGCCTGCAAGACGATATATCGGTCATCCACTGCAGTTGTTTTCCTGGGACGGCCACCACCAACCTTTCTCACAGCTGTACCTGTGGTTTGGAAGGCTTTCCAAGCGCGCGAAACGACACTTTTGTTGATTCCGAACTCTTCAGCTACACTGGTCACACTACGCCCTCCTCCAGCTTTCCGATCATTCTTCCACGTGTGAAATCGTCCAGGTGATTTCTGCTAGCCATATTTCACGAATTAACTCACGTGCACTTGCAGCGAATGTCTTTAATTGCGTCTCCGTCCTTCCTTTTATTGTAGTGTTGAGCTGCGCGCGCCTTCCGCACGTGTTTTGCGTACGTCGCCTGTGACGTTTTATTCCTGATATTTGCATACGCATGACCTTTCTCTTGAATTACGTGTTCATTGTACTGATCGCAAGAACTCCTTTTCTGCAATTTCATGGCTATCTGCTTAAAATTTGCATTGCTGCTTAAGTTTTGCACACCAGTGTATAATATGAGTTTATAGATGAATCATCTAGCTCAAAGTAAGTGGAGAATTTGAGAAGGATTGAAATTTTTATCATTGATTCTTTACGATTGAAGATAGAAAAATGAATCAAATTAGATGAATTAGCGTCTCATTAAGACGAACAACTTTAGTATTACAAGTTTTTCGATAGCTACAATTGCTATAAATACTTAGAAATTAGAAGCCGATAAGTGATTTTCAACCTCTAACTTCGGCTATTTTCATCATGATATGTATTACCATATTTAAATAAATAAATACTCTGACTTTTTCCCCTTATTTTGAACATTTAAATGCACTTGGATTAAAGTTTAATAGCTTAAAGAAAATTAATTGAATAAAACTATAGAAGCAGAAATATTTATTAGCAGCACTTTGTAAAAAAATGACCAACTTTAGAAATTTTCGGTAACTCCGCATGTTTTAGTTCTTTTGAGTGTATTTGGTTATAACTATTTATTTATTTAAATGTGGCAATACAGATCATGTTAAATATTTATTTTGCGATAAACGCGGAACTATGCGATATCAATAAAGTCATTATCTATAGTCGCTTTCATATGCAATATTTTATTGGTTTTGACCAAGAATTGAAAGTAAATTGAAAATATTAATTCAAATGATAAGGAATCTACCTTTGCCTTCCCTCTTGCCGAAAGGAAATTTTTTAAAGGGGTAAAAGATACCGAAAAAACTTTTAATAAAAAAAAGTTATTCATTATAATGAGCTCATAATAGTCTTAAGATGAGATAATAGTCCTAATCCTTCTTAGTAATAATAGTTGAAATATAAGGAAATGAAAATTTCACCCCCACTGCCATTATTTCCTCCCGTCTGAGCTGCATGATTGATCCATCTACGAATTCATCCGAGATTTTCACCTTCCCTGTAATAATATATTATTATCGTTATATAGTCAATACTAATTTTGTTCACACTATAACAGAGAAAGTCGAGAAAGGTGCCAAATTGTCGATTTGGTGAATTTCATTTCTATGTACAATCTAAAACTTTATTAAGGCAATATATTTTGAATAATTTTTAAACTAAGAAAAGGAAATTTGAACGTCAAGTCCTAAATATTGAAGAAGAGTAATACTTTAATATTGCTTCGTCTGCTTTGATTGTACCAGCCATTACACTTTGCTACTTTATGAAGTTTTCAGAAATAATGTCAGCGTATAAAAGCTATTATATTAACTAAAGCGAAACTAAAAATACTGCCTTGAAATTTATGCACATAGAAATATTTTTTTTTTATCATAACGCTAACAATTGACTAAAGATTTGAAGAAACAATAATATCGATTTGAATTTTATTACGCCGACAAAATGTATAATTACATATTTTGAAAAATTAATTAAAATTAAGTAAAAAATTGCATGGGAGTAAAATTGGTGTCGCCGAAAATATAATTTTTTGGGACTTCAAAGTGGTGCAAATCGTTTTTGTACTATAATATATTTCAAAGCTATTTAGGAAAAATTTTAAAGTTTCGATTAACTCTTAACAATCAAAAATGTATGCAAAAATTTGAAATATTTTCTTATTGAGTATCTATTACTGAAGAAGTAATTACGTGCCAAATTTGGTAACTCTAGTTTCAACGGTTTTGCTCCGAATAGTACTGCATTCTGTTCATTATGCATTTGTTAATACGATTCCAGAAGGTACGGCAACCTAAAAATATTATCAGGTTAAATTTCGGTTAAGTAAAAAGTCCATTATGACACATGTATTAGGCTTTAAATCGTCGTGTAGTAAAGAGAATCCAGCACGAATTTCGAAATTTTTCTTTTTGACACAAGACTACATACCAAATTTCATTTGGACAGGTCGTTCCATTTTTGAATTGTGGTGTTCATATACATATGGTCAAATAAACACATACACAGTGTATCTGTTGCCGGACATGCTCTGAAATTTGACGCGCATCTACAAATTTGGTGTAAAAATAACACAACTTATTTATCGACCTTTTGTCTTATTTTGAGGTATTACTTTCAAATACGTACCAATAGACAATAGAAGATATTAGACAATTGAGACTATGTCGTGCTGCTTGTTGAAAATCATTGTAAGGAACCTCCAAAAAATCAGTTTCCAATTATGATCACCAAATGGTACCTAAACGAATCCTTTATCATTTACAAAAGAAGCAAAAAGGTATCCCAAATCCTTACCCTCAGTGGGTGACTTGCATAGTAAAGAAAAGAAACCTTTCAAGCAATATTTTTCCAATGAGAAATTATATTTCTCCAATGATTTACCTGCTATTATTTTAATGCATAAATTGATCCTTTAAAGTATGGCTAACGCATAAGAAATTATTTTTAATCTGAATAATTTTTACTTCGCTTTAAAAGAGAGATTGAAAAGTAAGTAAAATGTTGGAAAATTTTAACATTCAAATCGTAAATTACACATTTTGCCTCTTTTAATTCCTTTCATATTTTTCAACTACTCCTAATGCTGTTTTATAACGACGCATGCTTTAAATCTTCACAATCCTCTTCATCATAGTTTTCCAGTTTAATTGCGCTTGTCACGGTCCTCACCATTGGAGGGTGGTCCAACGATAATTGTGACAGGCCAAATATACGACTCCCTTAAATATATAAAATTCCCTATCTTTTTCTTTCAATTCCTGAAAACTTCTGCGGTTATAGTTTATCCCAAAATAAAGGAGGCTTGAAGATTTTGGTTCAATCTAACCACAAATAAACTTCCCCCATCTGTTGTACAAGAATTCTAGTTTATTCTGACCACAAATAAACTGCCTCGGCACAAAGAATTGCATCATCAAAGTCTCACACGACTGGGGATAATAGGTCGTCACGGATGCCTTGTTAAGACCCGACCGCGAATTTCTTAACAAGTGCAGTTCACAGGCCAGAAGTGTTTTTCTTTGCTTTTTATTAGGATGGAAGGCACTTTTGAAGGAGTCTGGCAATAGGGGTGGTCGCTTAGACGTGCTAATGATATTCCTTTTTTGATGGGGGGAATTTCTAAAGTTTAAAGACTATTCAGATTAGTCCGGAATCCTGATTTCAGTGATTTCATTGTGGAAAACATTTTTCTTTGAGAGTTTATTGGCTGTGATCCTAACAATTTGCGCTCATATTGTTTTGTAATGAGCAGGTGGGATTTTAACTAAGAAGAACAATATCAGATGAGTTTTGCAGATATTGACAAACAGCAATATTTAATGGTCTAATCTTATACGTGTTGATGACATACTTTTTTTTTTTTTGAAAAGGAGGGGAGATTTATAAAATTCAAAAACCGTTTTAGATTATTTTGGAATCCGATTTTCTGTGGATTTTTTTATAATAGTTCATTATTCATAATCCTAGCATTATACACTCATTTGGATACGTAAAGTGTATATGTGATTTTGACAAGTTGTTGTAAGAACAATTGCGAAACAGAATAAGTTAAAAGCATGATTTCTGTAAAGAAATCAAGCTTCTATATTTCCGAGTCCTTTTTTCTTTGGATTCCTAAAATTCAAAAGCTATTCAGCTTGCTTCTAAATTCTACTCATGGCAATTTTATTGCTGAATATTTTGTTCTGTTTTCTGTAAAACATCGCAATTTAATTGTTAGAGTACCTAAATTTTTTATTTGCAAAATATAACTCAAAGAAATATAATAACATCATCATAACTCAACTAATAACATCTGTTTAAGGCATGAATAGAGAATAGGAATGGGATGGAGAGGCTATGGAGTATATTCTGCGGCTGTGCTTTTAGTATAAATATTCAGAAACGAATAGCCCGAAGTGGGCTTTAGGAACGAATAACTCTCCACGGTTACCATGGCTTTAGGAAAATTCCCTGGTTTTCTTCCGAGGGAAACATAAGCACAGCCAATATTTCCTAAAAGTACTACAGTAGGACTCTGGAAAGTACTGCAGTGGGAATATACTCTCCTACTCACATAGTTAAGTCAGGCTTTTACCTCAAGTGTCAATTACTCTAAAGTCGTTTCGTTCAACAAAGAATACCACATTTCTTTTTTATCTTGAGTTATAGACTGGTGGATGGGGTTAGATGTGCTATACCATGTAGGATTATGGCCACTACAATATCATGCTTCTTGTTACCTCACATTTTTGATCTAGAAAAATATCATCATGTGGTGAAACCACGATACCTGTAAGACCAATTTTTCTTTGAGTAATATTAACAATGTGAAATTTCACAACGCTTCCAATCTGTTTTAGTCGTGGACGGTTTACTGGAAACATTGCTCAGAACATTATGGAATGTTAAGCATAAGTAACGTTTAACGCGCGAATTGTTGAAAACAGGAGGAATGGAACCACATGTAATGCATAACTTAAATATGCTGTTTAAAGTTTCATGAAAAGCTCATCTATCTTATATATGAAAATTTTTCCACAGCTCTGTTTCTCAAACACACACACAAAAAAAAATTATGATTTAAAAACTTAAGTTAAAAAAAGAATCTCTCAGGCAGATTGGATATGAGAAGATACTCTGAATGCGAGAAAATTCTTTCATCTTGATAAAACACAACAAAGGAAGCTTTTTAATGGAAAATTTATAGCTCGCTTGATTATTTTCATTCGGCTTATTTACACAAAAGTGAAAATAATTCTATTTCAACCCAAAAGTGCTCTACAAAATTTAATATTACTTATAGCCATTTTGCATTAACCAATGAAAAGATATTTTCGAATTGAATTTGCTTTTTCTTTTCGTTTAAATTACTTTTACGAGAATTATTCAAACCAAGAACACCAATAAAAAGTAGACCTTTCAAAACATGATTTTTTTTTTGTCTCATAAGGAGAAAATGCAGAACTCATATGCTTGTAAGAACATCTTAGCATAAAATTTTTAATATATTCTCTGGATATATACAACTGGCTAGCATATTAGTAAATACCAAAAATATCAAAATATGCATATGAGGGGTGTTATATTTCTGTTTATAATTAATGTACTATGGCTTAGTAAACTTATTTCACTCACAGACACATTATCATTTTTTTAAATTTTTTTATCATACTCCTTAATATTTATATGTAGGAAAATAAAGTAAGCAGACGAAATTCTTAAAAGTTATTAAAAAAAGTATGGAACAAAACAGAATTGCATATTAATATCCTTTTTGGGAATCGAGATGTTTTATTTTGCTAATTGTAAATATTTTTATTTTCTAACATTCAAAACTTAGACAGAAATTGGAATTTCAATGTTTTTGCGTCTCCAAAATTCACCCGCGTGACCTCATTTAGGGGATAGACAATTAGTTTAAGAAGTCATTTTCTATCTGCAAGCTTCAGACAGGAATCAGTTGCTGAAATTATTCATACATACAACATGACATGCTTAAATTTGATCATGAATAAAAATTTTCATTAATAGAGTTCCTTTTCTCTGTATGTTGAACGGATTTTTTATTAAAATGCATGTGATAGATGCTTTGCATGCTGAACAATATTAAGTTCAAAAGTAAATTGTCAATGTAGATTCTTCTAAATATTTCTGAGTGCATACATGTGAAATTTTTGAATATAAATATAAAACTTTTTATTTTGTATCTCACATAAAAATGAAAAAATTGATGGTTGTTAACTGAATTTTGTGTCTACGTGAAATTAAATTTCTAAGAATAATTATTTGAATAAATAAAAATGTATGTTAAGTTCCTAAAATAAACACTTAAATATATTATTCCCTATAGCCAGCTATATTATTAGTTCATTGTTGATTTAAGGACTGGTTAATACATATCATACAATCAATGTACAATATATGAAACTAGGGAATTACTCCCCACTTCATAGAACATTCTTTTCGTTTTTTAGTTGTTACCCTGCACCTGCCAAAGTACTGAAAAAGAAATCCATTATTTCCTACCATTTGATTTGTGAACTATTTTTCTGCTCATTTTTCAACCACCTTGTTCGCTGTTTTATTTCCCTAAATACCCCCTCATCGGGTGTAAAAAAAAAAGCCATAAACTAAAGCCTGTTGGAATGCTAAAACAAGCGTGATATCCCCTACTGGAATAAAAGGGAAACAGGCAAGACAATGAAGTATTTTCTCTTCAATTTTTCCTTCCCCCTATCATCTTTGATCATGCTTTCTATATATAATACTCAAAGTGAATTCACCGCGTATGGGATGTTGCATTGCAACGGACTGCGGTACAAGCTCCGCTATGCGCAACTAATGATTGCAAGGTCAGAGGATCAAATGCCACAACCACAATCTACTCACCGCGTGTTCTTTTGACAGGTTAGCCCAGGACCTAAGAAGTGAGAGTCTTTTAGAAGTGTGAAGAATGTACTTGTTGAAGATCAGTCAAGAGTAAATGGTCAGTTGATCTCTCTCAATAAGACCATGCAATTTTTTTAAACACTATTAATATTTTGGGTGAAATCCCGGCTGTTACTTTACAGTTTCAGAATGTAAAGCATAAGTAAAATGTCCTTGAGTAGTTAAAAGAATACACTCCTGGTCAGTCTATTAAAATCTAATTGCACTTCTGAAATTGTACTGAAACTCCGGAAGGTTAACCAAAATAATAATAATAATTATTATTATTATCTTATTGAGAGGAGATTGACTACAAGTATATTCTTCAAATTTCTGAGGCACATTTTAAATATATTTTACACTCTTGAAACTGAAAATTAATAATCGAGAATTCACTATCAAATTCAAAACGTTCGAATCTAAATTTTATGAAAGCAATTCTATTTTTTTAAATAACGAGAATTTTATAGAAATGTGTAGAATAAACTCGCGAAGGGATCATAAAATTAAACGTTCAGTCAATATTTCAGAATAAAATTGTATATTCATTTTTTATTATTTCCTTGGGTGCAGTTTCGAGAGTTACTTTAAAAGTGTAAAATACAATTAAAGTATCAAATTCTGTCTTTTACAATTTAAATGTTGTAAAAGCATTTTTCTAAATCAATGAGAGTAA
>JAPMOR010015631.1:618475-647803 GCA_026543865.1 Argiope aurantia
ATATATATATATATATATATATATATATATATATATATATATATATGATCAAACACAAAAGAGCCAATATGTATAAGAATTTGTTAAACACAAGGACAGTTTAATTTTTCTTGGCGAAATTGCTTACCCTGAATTCAGGAAATAGATTGTTATGAAGAAGTGGAAGAATATTTTTTTAAAACAATGGTCTTAAAATAGCATAAAAATGAAGCTAAGGGTTTGGGGGCGGCTCTACATCTCCAATGATATTCATTTCTTTCGAAAAATCATGAAGAAAGGATAAAGCAATCGACATGAAACACATTTTTTAACGCCCAACTAACAGAAAACATTTGAGTCGTTATAATATATGTCTGTTATTGCTATTATCAATAAATAAGCCAATGATTGATTATATTTACTTATTGTTGGAGAGAGAGAAAATTCCAGAACGAATTAATCAAACCTTCATGGACATCTATGGAAAAGCGATGATCGATTAATAAGAGATTCGTTTAGCAGCTGTCGTCTTTGAACAGATTATACCCGTTTATCTATCAGTCATTCTACCTGGAAATGGTAAATATACAAAAATACATCAGGGGGAAAAATCTCTGAAAAATGTAATCCAAAAAATGACTATGCAGGAACTAACTGGCTAAGAAAAGAAACATCATAAAATGATCTTAGATTCAACTTTGTTAGACTTCTGTAATCTTTACTTTCCAGCATCACATCGTATGGAAAATGTCATGATTATAATGAGTGGCTGTTGCAGACAGTACATAAAAAACTAAAGGTGAACGAATTAATGTTTTGTTCTATCCATAGAAACAAATAACTTTATTTCAAATTGAATCTTTCATTACATATAATGTTGAAAACTGATATTTAAATCTAAATTATATTCAAATAAATTAATTTTTCGTAAATATAATTAGATACTGCTTAGAACTTCTTAACTGAGAATAATTACACATCCGTAGATTTTGCCAGTTTATCAACTGACTGCATTTAATTACGAAAGCTGTGCAATCTTCTGAAGTTTGCAAAACGGGCAAGTCCTGGATGAAGCCACTTGTAAATTGCATATTCCATCAGAAAAGAAAAAAAAAATGCAGATTCCCGAAAATAATTTATCAATTGTTTGGTATAAAACAAAACAATTTATGTATCCCTCTCCAACTAACCTGTACGTGGTATGCTTGGCATCCGCTAAAAATGTCTTTTAATGGTTGTTCAAACAGCGGCTAACTAGACATCCAGAGTTACATCATCAATACCTTTCATATTCACTTGAAAAACATGGAAACATTGGAGCAGCAAGTTCCGAAAAACAAATGTACGTGGTCGCATTTCTATCTCCACCCAACAAGACGAGCGTAGCAAATCTACTTAAACGTAATTACCCGGCTACGGTTGCTTAGAACGTCATGCTGAGAACAAGGGGGAAGAGATTTGTAACAATTTACCCTTTAAGCGCCCAGCAGGTCTTCCTTCAGGTTAACGGAATTAGACTAATCGATTAACTGCCTTCAGGAAAGACATGCTTCTCTCGACTTACCTGCTGCGTTGGACATGGTCAAACTTATTTATTTCTTGTTGACTTCGATTTATTGAGTACCTTCTCTTAAAGTTATTGAATTATGCCTTATGCAGAATACGTTAGTATTGCTGACTCCACTTTTTTGATTAAGGGAATATTCTTTGGTACATTCGTTTAATTCCGTAGATTTTTGGAATTAGACTCCTAATACTTACCAACGCTTTTCTAATACCCACTCGAAGATGTTTTCTCAACCTTAGAAATTTATGTATAAAATAAGGAAGTGAAGACCACCTTTCTATTTTTTCCTTGCGTCAATACTTTTAACTCTTCTTTCTTAGGTCTTTGGAACATTCGCTCATTTTATATGTTTCTAGCATAGGGTTGTTTTGCAACATTTTGCTAGGTATTTCTTATTTTTCACCAAAAACAAATATTCACAACTCTAGGAACATTTATATAGAATAAAAAGTAGATAATTTATATGTTCTTTTTTCTTTTTTTCTAGGGCTAATATTTATGGCCACATTTTTATTTATTCGACCGATAATCTTTGGTACAATGTCGATCAAAAAAGTACCTAGACACTGGTCATTTTACCGAAACTAATTATCGCACGATAAAATTGTCGCTGTCGCCCGATAAAAATGCCTGTCACTGTTAAAGTATGTTCTCTGTAAGTATATGAAATACTTTTTATAGGAAATGAGTCGTCTCCGTGCTTAGATTTACACAAATTCAATTTTTAAAAATAGAGGCAACCAATTCCCAATACTTATCCAAATTCTCCAGATTAAAACAGTTCGAATATATATAAAAAATTTTAATTTTGAATAAACAGTTGATGAGATATAAATACATGAAATTTCCAATTCTTTATGTGAAAGAGAGTTATCTTTTTTCCATATGTTTCAAGAAATAATGAGTCTTTCTCATTAATTCATATTTTACATTAAAATACTTAATAAAAATGGCAATCATTATCGATAAAGTATATTTCATATATTCTTTATCAATTTTAAAATTCATAAGTTAAAACTTTTTGAACACAAAAACACACAAATTTTCAAGACAATCGGAGGAACAAGACTTAAAGCATCACTGTTCCAAAAGCTACCTTTTTCCGTCAAATAGTTTGTAAGGTAAGTAGCAAAACCTAAGAGCTTTCAGAATAGCATGATTTTTGCTTTCTTTGGGGGAGGAAGTCTTTCATTTTTGCAAAAGAATTCTCTAGCATGAATAAAAAAACCCACTAAAATTGGACGGAAAGCAAAGCAAGTCTTTCAATGTTCTTTAGATTAAGAAACTTTTCATCTTGTAATAAATCTGAAAATGGAGGGGGGGGGGGAATCGATACATGTAATAGTTTCTACTCCGTCAACATTTCAGCATACATACATACATACATCAAAGGTTATCCGAGCATACATTTGCTAAATAGCCATCAGGTGAGCGGTGTCCTCATTTGTATATATATTCTTTATTAACACGGACTGTTATTGCAATTTTTAAAGGGTAGGAAATTTTTCTTAACTTTTAAAGAGAAACTCAGGCATTCCTGTATTCTGGGGTTCTAAATTCGAATATCTTAGAAAGGAGAGGGTTGAAAGACGAAAAATTGGGAGGAGGATTACAGTTGGAAAAAGTAAAAATTGTGCCATTATAAATAAGTGGACAGTCCCTTACGTGAATATAGTTTGCATGTTTTTGAAGAATACATATTTCCGTGTTGAGTGGTACGTTTTCCTTAAATTTAGTTTTTATATATTATAAAAAATAGCAATTGCCCAGAAACTTTTTTATTGACTGTACATTCGTTCCATTCCGTAGTTTTGGGAATTGGAATCAGTATACTTTTTCCGCTCTCTATCAGAATTTGGGAAAGGAAATTCGGTTTTCGGATCCAGCGATCGACATAAAAGGTATCTATGAAGATAATTCATAAATTTCTGTTAAAAACACTTTTATCACACATCTGACAATCATAATTGAAAGCAATTGTAGTATAGACAATGTAAAACTATGGTACCTCTAAATTTTTTTTCATTGAGCAAATTTAATCACGATATTTGTTTGCCCTTAGTACTGATGACTATTTACAATTTAACTCAAATTTACTTTAAATGCTTCCAATCTTTAAAAGAAACACGAGGGAAAAAAATGAGAAAGAAAATTAAATTCCCCATCCGATTTTTATTTCTCGCCCTCCATATTGAAGATCGCCGCTCCCGTTCTCTTCTTCTCAAGCTGTTTCAGTTCAGATCGGAAACAAGTAACAACAATATGTCTCCAGTTGAAATTGCACACTGATATGATAATTACTCTTTTAAATGTCGCGATAGATCTAAAAGATCTTGAAACGTCCAAAATTTATTTCGAATAAACAATATATTCAAAGTTCACCCTGATGCAAATGAATGGGTGCTTCATCTATTCCATCTAATCAGATATTGTCTCAGAAAGAAATTCACTGTGCCGAGGATGTAGTATGTCGCTGTGGATTTCATTTCTAAAAAATGGATCGCAATGTTTAAAAATTTGAGAACCTTGAACCCCAATGTTTGACCATCCTGGAATCAGCTTCTAGCTTACGAGCTCGAATGACATTGTCTACAGTTTCGTTTTAGGTGGGAATTCGTAAAGGCAATTATTTAGCATCTTCAAATTCAAAAAAGTTTTTTCCCGAAAATTATTGGTATTGAGTCTCTGTGTTTGCTCTTTAAATTCCAATTTACATAAAACTATATTATTGACTATGGATTTTATTTAAATATTAGGATTCTCGAGAAAAGTTGCTAACTCTTTTTTTTTTAAATCACAATTTTAGCATATTAGAAGCAATATCAAAAAATATAAAGAAGAATTTAGTCTAAAACAAAGTAATTCTTTCTTTCCTTATTTTTTTTTCAAATCTTATCAAACATTTTATGCAATAATTTTTAATAAGTGGATTTCTTTAACTGGATAACTTTTTTCGTTGAAACATGCAAAATTTAAAAATTTATTTTTTACAATTAGTTTCTAAATTGCATCAGCTTTCATTTGAATAACTTAGTGTTTGCTTAAGCTGGAGTTACTCGATGCGTTGTAACTTGCCTTAAATATTTGATCCAACATTTGGGCCTAATGATTCGTCAATTGTTGAGACAATTGTTTCTGCTACTGAGTGTGGTGAATTTTTGATCCTGTTAAGCTTTATCCAATATTTGACGGTTTGAATAGACAATTTAATAATGGAAAAATTTGCAGTTGCTGTCACAGTGGTATTATCCTGTCCCTAAAAATGAGAAGTAAATGATTATTACGTCGGTAATAATGTAACGCCTTGTAGATGTAAACTATACAGAAAATGTCTTGCTTCGAATCTTTGAGACTTCCTTTGACTTGGGTGTAAAAGACCGACAACTATTCTTCCAATGCATAATTTTGACGTTTCATATTGAAAATTGATAAGTCAAAGTTCCGCCACACAACGCTACAAACTAACTAGTATCTAACGTTTGAAAATATTCGTAGCACTGTATATTACCGGCTTTAAATAAATCTGCCGCCTTGAATATGTTATCATCATCTGGTTTTCTTTCTCACGTCGAATTTTTCACAACTTAGCTCCAATTGTATAGTTAGGAAAGTGTGGAGAAAATTTTTTCTTAGAAAAATATGATAATCAAAAATGCAGTCGTGATCGTCACGAATAGATTAAATATGCTGACTCTACACTATTAAATAAAGTGTCAGTATTACAAATTGTTCTATTTGTTACTAGAATAAAAGAAATAAATTATTATAACTACTATTATGTATTTCAGTATTTCCGTTGTCAATTATTAAAGAATTGCAACAAACTGTCCACTTTAAGCAGCACATTTTGGGGAAAAAAGTTGAAATGTTATTCTTGCTTTTAATAGAATATTTTCCAT
Organism: Argiope aurantia; assembly: GCA_026543865.1. Lineage (NCBI taxonomy): Eukaryota > Metazoa > Arthropoda > Arachnida > Araneae > Araneidae > Argiope > Argiope aurantia. The sequence continues at coordinate 623,921 of JAPMOR010015631.1, forward strand.
TTTTATATTTAAAATAAATGATAAAACCAATCCCCAGGCAATGGTCTGATTTTGGAAATTTTTATTTTACAAAAATTCATGATTCCTAGGTATGTCATCAATTGTCGAATATACCCACTGCAATCCACACACCCTACTCACCATTTTTGATAGAAATCTCATAAACGTCACATCACGGTTCCTTCCGTATGGTGGAAAATTTTGACTGAGACCTCAGGCAACAACTACAGAATTTTGTGAATTTATTTAGCCATTTCTTAAGAAAAGCTAACCAGTCAATATGATCAATATTTATTTTATAAGTATGATTTAAAATAATTCTTTTGTTGTTATTGTTGTTGGGATAACATGAACTTTGGTTGCATGACTAAATTAATACAATTAATACAATGGTGGGTGATAAGTTGAGCAACGATGGTGACAATTAATTTATTATATCATACCTCCAAGATGCACTAAAAAATGTCTTAATGAGGAAGTCTTATTTTTTTAAAAAATCAGGATCAATTTACGATCCAAAAGAAGTTCTGAATGAAATCATGTTTTGTAGAAAAATGTGTCGCCACATCATACGAACATTTAAATAGAAAAATACAAACCACAGACAAACTGAGAAATCTCGGATATAATGAATTATATAAAACAAAAACTATATGATACAGAAACAAAATGTCATTTATTACCTACACTTGCATTGCTAAAATCAATAAACTTCAAAGTGAGATCATGTGATCCCACATAGCATATCCAAGGGACATTCGATTTCACTCTACGCATTTGCAAGTGCTTTAGGAGTTATCGACTGTATAACAGCTGTATGCCCTGATTTAAATTTTTTCAAATTACTGTAAGACAGCTGATACACACAATCTATTCATAAACCATTTGACAAAAATCTAAGAAAATTTTGAAAATCGCGTAATATGGCTACTAAATGGGAGTTTCTCATTAAATCCTCAACAGGCCACATATTGCGCCGTCTAGAGATGGTGCAATATATGGCCTGATTGTGGATTTTAAGAAATAACAATGTTGTGAAATTAAACTTTCTCAACCTTATTAGTAATTGTAGAATTGCTGAAATGCCATTATTCCTAATTATTCTTTTACATAATTTTAAATTAATAATTCTCGGGCACCCTGTAGGAGTTCAGAATTCAAATCATTTAACTTTTTCTTGAATTCGTACGCACATTTAAATAAGAAGCTAAAACAGGCAAACAAACAATTAAAATTGATGGTTATTTTTTAAAAAAAATCGAATTTGGTGAAAATATCAGATTGTTTTCACATTTTGTACACTTAATATGTGGGCAGTTTACTTTCTAAATTTTTTTTAATTTTGTTCTTTGTTCATTGTTTGGGAAGCTACATTCAATTTTATACATTCATAGTTTACTTGTGTTGCTATTTTACATTTTTAAATAATATTTTCTCTCATTCCAAATTTAGATAAAATCTACTTATGAAAAATTTTATAAATTAAAACCTAATGAATACTTTTTGTTCAAATATTGTATAATATTCTATTGATATGTGCTGCAGTTGCTGAACTACGGAATAAGCAAGCTACTCATTTAAAAATGTTTTGAAACTATTTTAATGCTTCCTAATCCCCCCCCCCAAATGAAATTTCGTGTTATTAATCAATCGAAACCCAGTAGTTAAACAGCGGATAAAAATGCAATTTATTTCTTAATGCAGCAACTAGATAATATATTTCTTAGATTATTTGTAAAATTTTGAACATAGAATTTCTAAACATAGAAATCATTTTACATTATTCATTTTTAACTAAAAAAGAAAAATATTTCTTCCAGCTTTTAAAACGCCTTTGGCTTTGAACTAATATATTTTCGTTTCACAGATAATTTTTTTCAACCTGTTTTATGGAAAAATTAAAAAAAAAATGCATGTATTTTTTACCCTTTTTCAAAACAGTCAACCCGAAACCAGTCACACAACTCATTCAATGTTTAGATAAAACAAAATAATTTAGCGCAGTTTGAGAAATGTGAATGAAAATTCCTAGTTCAAATAATTTCATAATAATTTGTATATTAATAGTTTGCAAAAAATTTTGAGAAAAAAAATTTCGGGCTACATTAAAATTGTCTTATGCATCCCCCTCCCTCAATTTAGGTTAGCGGTTCATGGTTTAAAAGATCTTAATCTTAATCAATACATCTTAAATTGGGAATTACTAAAATCATACGTAATCGTAAAGCACAATTATGGATTCGAGAGAAACTTAAGAATAAGGCCCAAAATATCTGAGACTGTAAAAATCTAAGAAGAGAAGACAAGAGTAATTAATCAAGATTAGTTTTATCTTATTTATTACAGTTCCTTTTGAAGAAAATCGACCCAAATAGGCCGCGGTTTGAATTTTAAAAAATTATATTCGCTACTGCATATGAGAGTAGATTCACTGTTTAAGAAGTTCTGGTCTAAATCAATGATTCTTAACCTGTGAATCCTGAAACCACAGGTGATCGACAGCAAAATAATGAATTCGAGAGAAGTTTGACAGAGATACCAAATTATTTAGACACTAAAAAGAAACTACAAGAAAACTAGAACAACTAATCTAAATTCTTTTTGTCTCATTCTTAATAGTTTTGGTAACTATTGAAATATTATATACTTTTTCAAAAATACATATTTTTAAATAAGCATTAAATGTCTGCAGATATTGAGATTTTGAAAATGAAAGGATATTAAACAAATGGCTATTCTCATACATCGAGGTTGCTCAATGAAAAGGGCAGTAGTGATTGTAATTAGCCTTGACTTTAAAAAATAAGGATACAATAATTTATTTTACTTCAAAATCGAGCGATATTATGAAAAACTTCTAGAATATTCTTCAGAGCTTCTGTCACATGAATAAGTTCAATGTATTAAAAAAGAATCAGAAATAAATTTGTCAAATTTCTTCAAAAAAAATTTGAAAATAATATTTTAATGAATATTTTTATGTGTTTGAAAGAAAATGTTGTTTTTTTTTTTAATCTGAAATTTTCAATCTCGCAGATGCTTTTTTTTAATACTAAATTAAACTATTTTTATCAAGTAGTAGTTGATTTTAATTTTCCAAGCATTTCCTTTAAACAATCTTGTCTTTTCAAATATATTTTATTTAATGATTTTTAATTATATGCATTTGAAATACAACAGAGACAAAATCATTGTTTTCAAGTCAGAAGAAAATAATTAAGATACGTCAGAACTTTCTAAAGCATATAAAAGACTGCAAAAAATTTTCATATTCATTCCATCACAAAATGTTGATTCAGACCAACAGTTTAAATAATTGAAATATCTTTAAATCAGATATTTTATAGACAGTTAAAATAACTGACAAAAATAAAGAACCAGACCTTCCGCCCCAATCACTAGATTAGTTACACAAATTTTTATTTTATCACTCTGCATGAATTGCGCCCATTTGTAAATCATAGATATGTTTTGCTGTTTATTTGTACTAACTTTATTTTAATATTTTGAATATCAAGCTGATTTTAACTTGAAGATAAATTTAAAAATATAGTTACTAGAGATGAAAAATAAGTTTTAATTGATCAAATATTTATTTTTTAACAGGATTTTATTCTTAGTAAAAGTAGTTTAAAAATTGCACTCGTTTAAAAAAACGAGAAAATAACATCTAAGAAAATAGTCATCATGAATGTTTTTAACTTTTTTGATGATATCTATCGGGAAACATCAGGTTCCTTTTTCTGTTTTCTCTCTCCGTAATGTTAGTTGTGCTAATTATTAACAGATGGCAGCACGAAGTTTGCTTCAAAGAAGCGGTTTTGCTCAAAGACATTTTGAGGTTCTTTTCTTTCTTTTTTTGCGTATTAAAATAATAGTTTGATGTTTGTAGTAATTTTCTATTTATACTTCAAGCGAGGTATCATAAAAACTTCTACATTTTCGAGTTTTTTCCCCTATTTTTCCGCTAACGATTCATAAACGACACATTCCTCAAAAAATTTTAATAATGTCTTAGTTAAGAACATAAAATCCTGCGTTGAATGAATTATTAGTAAAATTTCATAAATAGGTTTAAGTACCATGTGAGTTCAAAAACGTAACTTTTTAACTTGGACAAAAATAGCATATTTGGATTTTTTAACTCGTTTCCGTAATGTTCAGTGCTTTATATATAAAATACAACTATTTTGGATATGGTGCAGTATTAAATTTCATATCTGATCCCTTATTAAAGATAACTGAAACAATTTTTAACAAATTCTTTCTACTTTCACTGACCAGCTTAAAAATAAAATACCGATCAATTTTGCATCTAAATAAGTTACAAATTTTGGTAAATCACTGATCGTTGAAGTAAAATTCACATTATCATGTACTTACATTATTCATTAAAATAGAAAAATTGAGATGAGACTAAAATAATATGTGAAAAAAAGATGTCCAAATTATTAAAGCAAATGTTTCAGAAGTACACATAAAAAAAAATTTGGTATTTATAGATTGGGTGAACTTGAAATCTGTTTTTATTCGAAATTGTCATCAGCATCCTTATTAAAAAGCATTGATGCTCGATGCATTTATGCTGCTTAAGTAAATTGGAGAATACGACATTCATGTCTTCATTCCTACATCCTTTGGAATAGTTGTAGGTAGTCAGTTAAACAGCTCCTGTGAAGTTTATTTGGCTGTCGATGTGACAGAGAACAATTCAGGCTTTGTTGTTGTCAAACCTCAATGAACCGTGATTAGCACATGACTACTCTACAAATTAATCAGAAGAATGAAAAGAGAGAGAGAGAGAGAGAGAATGCCTTCCATGAATGTAGTCTTCCTCAGAAGGATAAAACATAGACAACGGAAAATTACTTAGAACTAGAGATAAGGTAAATGTTGAGATAAATTAATCATTGTAATAAATTAATGAAATGGAATTCTACATATCGAAAATGTAGTATTATTGAATGGCACAATCATTCAAATTCTTTTTTAATTTCTTACTCTTTATTAGATTTTTTCCTTACAAATGAAGTTGGAATGTTAAATTTTTTGATAAAAAAGACTGTTTAAAGACACAATAAATGGTAAGTTATTTTCGCTAGAATATTTGATCACATTTTGTGATAAATCTCGTCAATAAATGTGACAAATCTCGGTAGTGTCGGGTTAATGTATAAGCTACATAGGCTTTACTCTATCGTCCCCACTTTCTTGACGAATCTAAAAAAAAGAAAAGAAAAAACTCCGAATTAGTAATGGACATATATATTAAATGTTTTACTTAAATGGGCTTATGAAGGGCATATCTCAGATAGGCGGTGTCAAAATCGCTCATCAAATTAAAATCCGGTATTGTCAGATAGTTAAAATTCTTTCAATTATTCCGCTCTAAAGAAATTATCTTTTTTTGTTGTTTGGAAGTTGTGGATAGATTAAATTTTATGATTATTCTTTGAGTTCGATAAATTACATTACGACAACTTACAAAACTCGAAATATAACGGAAATGTTATTTCTTATTCATTTCTATCATTTAAATTATTTCTTATTCATTTTCATTTTTATTTATTGATGTTATCAGGAAGGATACATTTTTCAGGAACTTTAGTTTAAAAGAAATGTGCTAATCATTTCAATTTGATATTTGCGCTTTATATTATTTAAAAAAACGGATGAAATAAACTTTGAAAAATAAGTTTCAAATTCGTCGTATTTTCAGTATCTTTATACTTAAATCGTGCTGCCATCTGCTGGGAATATGCAAAGCTATTTTTTTTTTAAATTCTTTGTAACATTATAAATGATTGTAAGGATTAAAAATTTTTTTTTCTCCCTCGCCTGGTCGCAAATTGACACTCATATATCTGTGAAATATAATTTTATAAATACTATAATTCGAAACAACTCCACAAATTATAAATTACTATAATATCTTTGTATAAAAAGCAGTTAATTAAATCGAATATCGGGGATCTAGAATCTTCTCGTAAGTACAATGTGAAAGCCTGCAAGAGGGGAGATGATTCTAGTTCGAAAATCCTCGGCTGGCCATATTCAAAATTACGAGGTCCTCACAAAACATCTCTCGTACTACTTTGGAACCGAACTCTACTTTAATGGAATAATGCGATTTAAAAATGAGTCTAGTACAAGAAACTACAATTTTTTTTTAAATTAAAAAATGCAGTTAAGTTTTCTTTTATTTAACAGATGTTACAAATACTATATGTAATGAATAAAAAATACCAAATTATTTTAATTAATAAACTGATCATAATTGTAAACAGAAAATTGAAGAATTAAAAAAAATAATTTCAATGAATGAGATAATGAAAAAACAAACAATATATAACATTTTGAATTGAACTGTTTTCCCAACAAATGTTTAAAATGAGCATTACAGCTCACATCTCATTTTTTCTTTTCCCTGAAAACTAAAAAAAAAAAAAAAAAAAAAAAACATTAATTGAAATCATTAGGCAGTAGTAAAATCCTCAAATGAATTAGGCTTCATAACTAATTATTCACTTATAATTTCTGTGTACGAAAATACCAAACACTGTCATTCCAATCCCTGAACGATTTAATGGATATAATAAGGAAATTTCATTTAACCAAAGTTTTTACAGAATTTTAAGCAAAATACAAACGTACATAACTAATGAAAGGAATTCATAAAAAAAAATTATATAATTTTTAACTTTGAGCTTGAATTTACCATAGTTTATTTAACTATAGATAATATTTTAACATTATATTAACGGGAAATTCAAGAGACCAGAGAAACATTCGAATTACCGATGAATTTAAATTAAATTGCATACTTGTTAAGTCCCGCAATACCACCAGTCATAAAAGAACCTAGGAACATCAGAAGATCAGGAAAAGTTTAAGTGGTTTTACGAAATTAAAAAGGTATATCATTTGGATGCAATAAAGAGATTTTTGTTACCTGTAATGAGCCGGATATTCTTATATTAACATCACAGAAAGGTACTTAGCTCTTCTTTGCATGATGATGGAAATTTCCTTCAAAACAAATAGTGAACAAAAAATTGTACTCAAAACAGGTGTATTGTAAATTGTTTGTTGCTGGTAACTTTTTTTCACGACTATTGCGTGATAAAGAACGTAGTTGTCATAAAAAAAAAAAAAATCAAACGCCACAATCATTATATCGGGTTTGAACTTGTCATTGCGCTGTTTGTTGTGGTTGGAAGAAAGTGTAATTTCTTCTGCTATAATCTCAGATTTTTTTTGCTAATATGAGATAATGAGTGGTGAAATTTAGAAGATAGGGACAGTGAAAATTTTGTACCTAGCTTAACATGTAAACTTGCATGATGATGGGTATTTCCATCATACTGTTTTTCAATTATTTTGTATTATATATTTATACTAGGATTTTTTAAAACATTTTTCCTTTAATCTAGAGCATAAATTATATCATCTTTGATTCATTTCACACACACAAAAAGAAAAAACCATGCAAAAAAAAGGTTTAATTTAATTTTAAACGATTCCTAAAATCAATACTGGATGAAACTTACTTTTTTATTCATTTACCTGACAGTCAGCCGTATAATAATAGATTCAGAAATTTTCAAACTATAACTAAAAGAATTTCTAAAAGTAATTAAAAAATGTAACTCGTGAAAAAAATAGCATCAAAAGATCATATCTATCCCTTTCACACACATACACACACACAATTTGTTTACATTTTCATGCATTTTTTTTTTAATAAACTGTCCCAAATACAAATGCGAGTCATTCCCAGAATTTTCATTCCTTTTTACTAGAAAATCGATAAGCAGCTCTTGGATTATACGATTATTTCATTATTATTCATTTCATTTTATGATTTATAGGGGTACTGAATTCCATATATCTATAATTCTATGGAAAGTATTCATGTCTGATCATTGTCCGGTGATTTTTGCAGTTCCATACAGTAATTTAGAAATGAACTTTCTATTATCGTTATTATCATATCGAAAAATTGCATTTCAAAACCCTTAAGAAATTTCGATGAAACAGTTGGGAAATTCGAGACATATTTCATTTTGTGTCAACATGCAATATTTACATATTGCGTACAACAATTTGAAAGCAGATATAACATGTACAGACATTTTGTATCAATAAAATGGGTTGCAAAATTTGATCTGAGACGTTTTAATACAATAATGATGTTGTTTTGAAGGATGACAGTCCAATCAAGTGGCGGTCTCATCTAGTTTACATTAATCATCTATACTTATAATAAAGCTCAATGTGTGTGTGTCTGTGTGTGTGTATGTGTTGGAGCTCTACAGGCCAGACCATTCAACTTACAGCTACCAAATTTGGCACGTGTATACCTTGGATGCCGGGAATGTGCACCTGGGGGTTAATTTTTCGAATTTTTAATTAGAAATTTTATTTATTTAAAAATTAAGTGAAATTGTGGCGTGTTTCTGCTATAACTTCCGAAAATATTACCGCACAAAAAAGATTTTTACATGAAGTTAAAGATCAAAAATTTATCTTTTAAATGATACCAATGTTTTAACCTTAAAATTAAATTTCTATTTTTAATGAATTTTTAAATAAATATTTTAACTATATTTTTCAACAATTTTTTTCGTACAAAATAAAAATAAAATTTAAGCTGCACGAGCACGTTTCGCATTCATGGGAAAAAATTAGCTTTTGTCAAAGTGTTGCCATCACACTGATTAAAGATCTAATTAAAAATAAATTAAATCTTTTTGGAAATGAAATCTGCTAAAATATAATTTTCGGAACGTGTCTGTAGGAAATGAAACAAATAAGAAATATTATTTTTTCTAAAAAAATAAATTCAAGAAAAATTATTTTATGATCTTTTACACTCTCTATATTATTAATCCAATAAATCAGTTTTATTTTAAGGCAAGTTTTGTTTAATATGAACAGGATATCCATTCAAATCAGGGCCACACAGCTAATTTGTAAACCTTTAGTAAGACAGAGATATGCTAAAATGGTCTAAATGGAAAATTATTATATTTTATATAACCTGATTCAATAAATGCTCTAATAAATAACGAATTTTTGAATTTACATAAAGCTTCTGCTGTGGAAATCACGATTAACAAAATGTTCTTGAAACATTAATATTTTAAATAAAAAGAGTTAATTTCCAATCAATTAAATCAATCACTTAAACTGACTGATTAATGAAAATTTGAATATCACTATTCAATAAAAAAAAGGATAATTTTAGATTTTCCATCGATCGTTTCAAAGAAAATACGCCAATCAGCGAGCAGGTTTCTGAAGATTAATTAGCCTAAGATTACGAAAATGTCGAGTTTTTCTAAATTTGTAACATTCAAAACTTCATAAATAAGTCTTAGTTGATCGTGGAAAATAGAAACATTCATTCATTTAGTTAAAATTTGGTGTGTCCAGAATATTTCTCAGAATATGATACCTTACTGCATTAAATTTAGACTTCATAATTTTTGAAATATATTTATAGGCTGGAACAAAATATTATTATTGATTTCATTTCAATCCTTTTGAAAGCAAAACGAAAAACTGAATTTTATGCTGAATCTGAGAAGTTTTTGTTGAATTATTCTTTGAGATATTACATAAATTACGAAAAATATTTTGTAGTTCACATAAGACTTAAATACCGAGCGATTCTGTTTGCAATACTCATATTCAATAATAATAATAATAAATAAATAACAATAAAAATGATAAATAAAATAAAACACTTGGTTTTATTAAAAAATATCTTTATATTAATTGCAATTTCATCATTTCCACTTTAAATTAAAGTTGAAGTTTTACCGGAAATGACAACAAAGTAGCAAAATATATACAGTAAATTGAACGAAACGATCTAAACAACAGTATAAGTTTGGTATGACTATCAAAATTTGAAGATTAAAAATGTTTTGTTTAAGAATCTATTAAGAGACCAGTTACTTAAAATATTTAATTGAAAATTGTAGCGAGCGGTAATATTGGCGAACCGGCTGGTCGCCAAAGGCGGCTAGTATTCTACTAAAAGGAGAAAAGATATGTACTTGTAAATACAAAAATACTTATCAAATCAAAAATTCTGGACACGGAGGGACACAACATGAATATGGATCTTTAAATGTAACTGTATAGAGATTTCTAATATGATGGATATAATTTTTTTGGGTTTCAAATGAGCACATTAAAAAACAACTTCAGCACCAACATTTGAACTTGCATCGTGGATGATTATTTGCCCTGACCATACCTGTTGTCACTAAAGCTCGACGGGAAAACATGCAATATATACTTGGAGAAAATGTTCTTAGAATTTAGTCCCTGAAGTAACGTGATATCCTTAGCATCTATTGTTCTCCAGCTATCATACTTGCACTTTCGGTCTCATATTTACACACAAAAGATTCACCTGTGTCTACGTTTCCTTTTCTTGAAATTTGTCTAAGATTTTCTGACTCACCAGTGTAAAATAGATTGAAATTCTAAACAGGCTCATTTTGTTTGAAATCTTTAAATGACACAGAAAAGTTTTGATTTGTAATTAGAATAGCATCCTTTATGAAGAATAATTTGTGTAAAGTGTAGTTAGATTACAAGAATATGTATCACAACAGATCTGTATTATATCTGGATGTTATTTGAAGGAAAAGTTTGTGTATTATCTAAATATATCATTAGATTGTTTCATGCGATCGTCTAGATTTTGAATTTACTTATTTTAAGATTAAATTTTCATATTCAGAAAATTCAAAATGGAATATTAGTTATTCTTAAGGCATTCTTTCAGACGCATTTCTTAGTATAAACATTTCGTAAAATTCACGCGAACTTTTCTCAGTTATTGGAAGATGAAAATTTTGGTTTTAGTTTATTGATTCTTTTAGAATAAATAATGGGTGAAATAAAGTAATAAGCTGAAATTATCTGTATACTGCAGTGTTTAAGACTACTAAAACTTGTTCTTTGATTAAGAATTTACGATATTAAGAAATTGACTGAATCATAATATCGTTAAAGTGTAATCACGTTTCTGTTTTATCACTTTTATCCAAAAATGCTGTTTTTGTAAGGGAGAGTATCAAGGTAATGAGCAAATTGATGGTAACAAAGTACCGTCCAATGGGCATTATCTGAAATGTCACTCTGAATAACAGATGTATATGACAGTTGATGGAACATAGTTTAACGTCACATTTTAGCATCTTCATGGTTGTTGTTGTTTTTTTTTGATAAATGTGAAAAGCAATTACTTGATAAAGTTCTTGAAGTTGAAAATAAATATTTTATTTCATTAATTTTATCCAGTTATTCTTTTTTTTCTACTTTTTTGTATAATTTAACTTTTGCTAATTCAGCGAAGTTGTCAAGACAAATCAAGTTACAATAAAGTCTATGTTACCAAAATTTGATTTGTAGAATATAATATTTAATTCAAAACAGTCGATCAGATCATTATACTATTGGTAATAATGTATACTCCTATGTGGCAATATTTTATAACATCTACAAATCAAACAATACGGAAACGCTCTTTCTATCATTAACTGATAATATTTAGCAATTTTTTAAAATTCAATTTTAAGTACTTTTCTCTTTAAGAACTATTTTCTCTTATTTAATTAAATCTAAAAATGAAGCAAAGAAAATTCCCTGAAAAAGAATTCTGATATATAACTGATGACTGCATTCCCTGATGACTGATGACTGCATTCCCTCTCTTAAGTTTCAGCATAAGCCACATGCGTCCTTAAAAAATAACAAATCAGACCCTCATCATGTCATCACAGTTGTATCCAAATATCGTGCATCTAATTTGCAAAAAAATTTGTATTTATGTTAAATACTTTTTTAGCTAAGCTGCATCTGTTCTCAAATAATTGTATGTGATATGTAATTGTTGTATGTTGTCACAATATGCTATATATCGCTATTAGGTTCAGTTGTTGCATCCAAATTTCACACGTTTAGCTGTGTATGGTCTTTAAAATACGATATTTTAACATCAATACGGTGAATTAAAGTTGAGATTTATTCCTGAAGAAGGAATAAAACTTTCAATACTACAAATTTGAAATGTAAAATAACCAAATTTTAAGATGTCCTTGCTTTAATAAATTATGGATACTTCTCTGCACTCCTCTTTCTGGATTCTCTTCTCTCTTCAATTATACTCATGCTGTAGAGGTCTGATGTCAAATTCTTCTCTTCGGCATCGGAGATCACTCGACACCCAATTACGCCGATTGTTTGTTGTTTGTGGCACCCTGGTGTAAATTAAATCTTTTAGAAATCAAATGGTGTGCTATGGAGGTTTGGAGTGAGGAGTACAATTCAGATGTCATCCTATGACTCTGGTATAAGATTAGTATATCTGCCCTAAGATAGACTTTGCATTGATTCGAAGAACTGTATTAATCTAACTGACGAAACCAAAAAAATCCACATTAGATTGATTGTGCAGTATGATGAATTTGTTAATAAATGTATTCCGACAGAAGATTTGTTTTTTAACCTATAAACTTTATTCTAAACTTCTGTTCGATAATAATTTTTAAAAAATAAAATAAAATAAAGCTTCTTAGTATATTGTTATGTTGCTTTACTTCAATCAATAATTGGAAACCTGGGAAACCAGAATCTTTGCATCCTGGAACTATTAAATCAAATCTCATCGCATTATTTCTAAATATTTACCTCTCAGTAAATGTATGTGTTGGATACATTAACCCTTTAAAGGGCCATTTTTTTCTAGTCATATTATGTTAAAATATTTTTAGGCTTGAAATTAGAATAAGAAAAGGGATTCGTTTAGCTTATTAGATAAATTTAATTTGATTAATTAATTAATTTGGGGAATTAATAATTAAGTAACAAATCAAGGAAGATCATTTTGTCTGAGATAAAGAACTGAAACATCTAAGTTTCTGACTTACTAAAAAAACTTCCCAGAACTTATGCCAACCTATATAATTTCATACAAAAATGGATAAATTTGGTGGGAAGCATACTTCAACGAAGTTAAACTCAAAGCTAAAAAGAATTGCATATGCCTTTTCGAACAGAGCCTTTTCTCTTAACTAGTTTGCTCCAACATTTGATTCGAATCGACAAATTGTTGTAAATTTCAACCATCTAGTTTTTTGCATTTTTTTAGTCATCATTTACAGACCGTCTTCCTTTTGGCGTATTTATGACCAGCCACTAGCTAATATGCTTTTCTATCTTTTTCATATCAGTTGAAACAAATAGACAGGCAAACATAGCTACAAGAATTATTTTTGTGGATTCATGAAGATCTAATTAATGACATTTTTTAAATATCGTAAAGTCGAATCATTTGACTTTGTTGTATATTTCGAAAAGCTAAAAGTATAAAATAATGTTTCTGATAATTCAGCGCTAACTTAGAGCATTTTAAAATACAAATGAGTATATATAATTCCGTTTCATGCCTCAAAATAGCTTCATGATACCTGATGACTCAATGCTAAATTACATACTAACATATACAACTGAATATCTAATTTCGTTTCATCAAACCTCGAAGTAGCATCATCTTTCTTGACAATTCAGCACTAAATTAGAGCACGCAGCATATTAAACTACAGATCTGAATATCAAATTCTGTCCCTTCATACTTCAAATTAGCATCATGATGCTTGATAATTCAGCGTCAAATTAGAGCTTTTAGAATACTAACATATAAATTTGTACAACTAATTACGGCTCAAGATACCTCGAAATAGCGTCATTATTCTCAACAATTCAGCCTTAAATTACAACTTGCAACATACAAAAACAGAGACCTGGATACTAATTCCATTTCTTCATACCTCGAAATAGCATCATCATTCTTGATAAACCAGAATTTACATCAAACTAACTTACAAATCTGAATATCTAATCCTATCTCTTCATACGAAATAACATCAACAACATCATTCCTGATGATTGAGTGCTAAGTTCGAACATAATAATTAACAGGTCTGAATTTCCAAGAGTCTTTCTCTTCTTTCTCAGAAATAAAATCATAAATAAACAATAAATATCGTCTTCGTCGAGAAAGTAATATCTTTAGGAAACTAAAAACATAACCTTGAAACAGTTTTCGAGATCTGAAAATAGTAATAAGATTAAAGAAGAAGACATGTCGCAATCACAGAGACGGCAGTCAGTCAGAAAAGGAGAGATGAGGAGCCGGAAATCTAATAAAAAACAATAAAAAAGCGGAAGGAAACATGACAACACTTCCAAAAGGCGGCAATATGAATCAAGATAAGGAGTTGGCTTTGGGTGAAGATTGACCAAAACAACAGAAAAAAAAGACTGGGAAAACATAATTATGGGTTTCGAGTGAAAGTAATTTTCGTCCCCGCGACGGAAATGGTGCAGTCTCTTTTCTTAAAGTTTTCTTTTTGTATTTTCTACTGAAATAACGTGTAATGATTTTTTTTTTCTTTACAGCAGAAGTAATTCGAGTTTCTTCTTGTACTACTTGTGAAAATGCGCTGCTATTGTATAGAAAAGGTTTTATTCAGATCAAGGTATTGAAAAGCCAATAGGTTTGAGTTTCTCAAATATCAATAAAAATACACTTCCGAAAATGATATTCAAGTAATCAAATAAAAATGTCTGAAATGTTATTTCCTTCGCCCTTTGAAGAATTTTTTCCGAGTTATTGTATTTGGAGAAAATAATATAAGGAAACTGAATTTTCTTTTGATGTTTGTGAGAATAATATAAGAACACTTTTTTCCTGGATTTGTATGAGAATAGTTACCGGCTCTAATGTGATGTAAGCTGCTGCAACCCAAAAAAATGTAAGAAAAGGGGCATATGTAATTACTATTTTATCCAGCATAGATATTTTATCAATTCACAACATGCTTCATTGATAGGGGAATTGTATGAAACCGTTAAGCAAAAAGGAAATAAAATGTTCATCCACTTTTTGCAACGATAGTGTATTTAAAATATTTCAAGAGACAACAATAGCGAAAAAATAGAGGAATCAACATTTTTGAATAATTTATTAAGGAAAACATCTTGGATGTATTCTTTTTATTTTATTTAATGATGATTCAAACTATATTTTCGACTTTTCCTGAAAACCTTTTGTTTACTTATGATAAGAAGCTGTTTAAGCTTATAAATTCTTATTCGGATGCTACTTTTTTCCCCCCAAGAAAAATTTCAATTTGTTTCTAGAGCAATTTGAATCAAAATTTGTTTCATGAGCGAAGTGAAAATAAATTATACCTGAACATTAAGAAATGTAGTTATTGTTATTTAATCGGGAAAATACCAACCTTTAGTTTACTCCTACCAAATCAATAGTTATGTTTTAGTTCGCTCTGACGCGGTTATTGATTTATATGACATTTCATTTCTTACAATATAATAGTATTAATTCATAATCGTATTAAAAACTTGGATTTCCTAAAAATAAAGCTAGTTGCCTTTTTATTGAGCTAGCATTAAAGGTTTTACATTCATGCATTGTTCCAATTAAATCTGGAATATTGTAGCCTTATTTAAGTTCCTTATTTTTGACATATTTGTAAAATTATTCAGAAATAGAAAATAAATTCTTGCATTATTTTTTTATAAAACTAATCATACTTTATTTCTCTCTAGATAGATCTTCTTATGAATATCGTAACAGTTATGACATTTCTGGTTTGGGAAACACACAGATGTATATTTTATGGCATTTCTCAATAAAATTATTAATAATATAATTGGTTACTCTTAAACACTTAACTGATTCGTTTTACCACTTCGGGAGTAGAAAACTCTTTTGGAACATTTTTTAAAAGTTTTATTATATATTCAATATTTTTTATACAAAGTTTATGAACTTGTAAATTAATATTCAGAAGATCTAGAAGTTTTCTATAATTGTTTTATGGTTTTTATGATAAAATAAAAACTCTAACTGATTGGTGTCTTCTTTTATTTGATGGTTATTTTGTTTTGTGAAGAGTAAATATTTTGTGCGCGTTCATTTTGTGACTTATTGTTTTTAATTTTGTGCATTTTCATGCATTTTTATGTATTATCAGTTATTTCTCCGTATGCCTGGCGGATCGGAATTACTTTTTGATATTTATATTTTATAATTTTTTGCATTTTCTTTGGTATGTAACTGCATCTTGCTCTGTAACTGCATTTTACGGTTGGACGATGCTGTTTCTCCGCGACATTTCGCATCAAGTATATAAAAACTGACGCATACCAAACTTATTAGGTACTCGATAACACTTCACAACTCGATTGATTCCTTTAGATAATCTCTTCGATCTCATTAGTTTTCAGTTATACTATATCAACCTGATATAAAGTAACCGAGTGATTCCTGTGTCCTCATAATGCGATATGTCAAATCGATACTGTATCATTTAACCCTAGTCCATCGTTATGCCTCGTCGAAGTCTTTCTTTTAACTATCTAAATATATTATTTTTTTATTAAATATGTCTGATGCATGAAAATTAATTAATTTACTTCTCTTTAAAATTTAATTTACTTCTATTCACATACTCTGGAGGAAGGAAAAAAAATATAAATAAGGAAATTGTTTTGAATGGTTTCGTTCTATTAAATGTATGTTTCATTTAAAAAATAGTGGTGTATAATTCAAATAATAAGTAGCGTATCATATAGAACTTTTCTATTGGTTACCGAAATTTCAATTTCAAGTCGAAACAGCGGAATATCTGTTTCCTTAAAAGCATTGCTCAGGAAAGAGATAACATAATATAGCAAATACACAAAAAGAGATATAAAAGTAATTAATATGTATCTGCATTATTCGCAAGTTAATTCGTTTTTGAAATATCAATGAAAACTATATGCTCCATATTATCCTAGGCATACAAAATTTGCAAGGCCAGAACTATGATAATAGAGCCCATACTCTATTATCATAACCGTCCCGATGAAGGTACGTCCCATCATCGGAAATGTGGCCAACAGAACTCCTCCACAGAAATAAGAACTGCCTTAATATTCAGGTGACATTTTCCCTCATATTTAATGAACTCCCTGCAGGCATTGAAATTATCTAGATAGTTAAATCTGTTGTTTGCTTTATCAGTAATTTAATACAGTATTCGCAGTTTTCATTCTGAAACACTGACAGATTTGAGACTAAACAGCTGCTTAGGGCCCTTGGAGACTACAAGAAGGTCGACTAAAAATGCAATAGTGTAATTATACTATTACATTGCAAAGATATTGCATAAATATATCTATTGCATAGATATTGTTACTAGTGTAATTGCCGGCAATTGGGATGTGGTTCCCCATTCCTCGAGAGGCTGAACCTCTCGAGGAATAGGGAACCACATCCCAATTGCTTCAACGCCGGGACTTCTCAGACTTTTCATCCCATTTTTGGTCAGCGTGGGCATCCAGCAGCCGAATTTCCAAATATACATCTATAAAAAAAATACAAGCTCAAGAATCATAAAATAAAAGGATAGTGTTACGCTTACCAGGTGTAATTAGTTAGTTCTTATGTGTTTCGTTACATTTATTTAATTATTACATTGCTTATAAATAACAAAATGAATATAATTAAATCTACTTGAAAATAGTAGCGTATGATAATAGAGGAAAATTCATATATTTCCACGCAAACTTATTGAGATTTAAGAAAAATTAAATCATCAGCCTGTCTATTGAGTTAAAACAGCTGAAATATGAGGCTAAATTTTCCAGTGTAATAGAAAAGTGTCTAAAAATGTATACTACCTCGGACAATAAAATGCCCAATTCCACCACTGTTTTCAAACATTTTATATGCATTATCCACAAACCGATGCAAGTGCCCTTGGCTTGGTGCCAGAGGTTCAGCTCCGAAGGTGCTAGTTTGCTTCAACGAAATACGATTTCATTGGGTTGGTGGTGTGGTGCACATTGAAGATAAATAGGATTCTAATATTATTCGTATATAGAAATTTCAAAAGGGGCATCATCCTCGTCGTCTGACTGAAATTTAAAACCACCTTGTCAATTCCGAAATACCTCTCTTGTACTGTCGCAGCGGAATGTTAATCTAACGAAACTTATTGAAACCATAATTTTTGATATATGATCAATTATCTGTATTGCTAAATACACTGTGTTATCTACGATTTAGCAATAGTTGTTTGCGTGAGATGCCCCAGCCATTTGATATTTTAATATATTATTTACAACCTTCCTTTCTAGCTGTTTATATAAAGACAAACTTATTTTAAAAAATATTACTTATTTCAAAAGCAGTCGTACAGCCAGGTAAACATTTAAGGTGTAGTTCTTAGTAGATATATGGGAATTATAAATTCTCTATTATAAACAATTAGTTCTTGGAAAAATTATCCATTTAAGCTTTGTTTAGAAAGAAACTTTTAAATAATCTAGAATACAAATAATAAGCACCTTAAAACAAAACTCATCATTAGAGCGAAAAAAAATTTGAATAAAAGGAATATTTTTGAACAAAATTTACCATTTGAAAGAAACATCATGTAAGAATAGCACTTATTATCAGCAATTTTTATTTCGAAATTTAATAAAACGATATTACAATAATTACAGGAAATCTTTCAAGAAATAATGTTTCCTTTATTGAGATAATCTGCTTTATCACACTTTCGGCTTTGCTCAGCAAGATACTTATAAATAATCCATAATTCAAATAATAAAACTCCAAAATAAAATCCATTATTAGTGGGAAAAATCAATCATTGCAAAATTTATCATCTCAAAGAAAAGGCATGTAGTAAGAATAGCACATACGATCGGCAGTTTGTTATTTTGATATTAAAAGTCAACAGCTTAAAAATAAATGCATGCAATCTTTCCGGAAATAAAATTTTCCCTTTTACTACTTTATAAATCTGAATTATTTTTACTATTATACTCTGTATTTTGAATATACGTTTTATCATGTGATTTTTTTTAAAACTTTCCTCGTATTTTTCAAATTACTAAGCGCTTTTCTTTTCATAATTTTTTTTTCTTAATACAACATTATAATATTATAACATGCGAGTTTTTATCTTCCATCATTTGTAACTAAAAACAGCTTCAATTTCCACGCTTCCTCTCTATAGAAATTTGTTTTAGCCAAACCTGGCTCTTACGCAATTAAACCTTAACCAATCAATCAGACACCCTTAAATAACGAGTCAAATAAACCCGTCACTTCTGAACAATTCACTTGTTTTATTCAAAAAATAATAAACTGTGCAGCATTTGTGCCCGGAAGCTCTCCATGATCCAATTCTCTTTTCCTTTATCGTATTTTAAAATACAGCCAATTTGATACCTACAACTTATGACCACTATAAAAAGTATACACTAATGTCGATATCTTATAAATTATCGACGACTTTTTCTAAAATCCTAGATTATTTAAGTTTGCAATATCATTCGCATAATTGGTGTAACTATAAATGACATTTTTCGCTCTACCCTTGACAATCTTGTCCTGTATAACTAGGTACTGGATGACTATACAAAATTTAATTATAAAATGTCCATTATCCACCAATCCTTCCCAAAGGAAGCATGCCCTGTCATCGGAAATTCACCCAACATACCTCGTCACCATTATTGTAACATCAAGGGCAGTTTAGATACTTTTAAATCCCATTTGACAGCAACACGAGGGCTATTTGGGAAGAGATTCGTAATTTTGAACCCCGATAAGCTGACGAGGACGACACTTGAGCTTCTCCCCAAACTTTCGCAGCACACTAATAATAACACATTTGTACTTGATGTAACATGTACAATGTTCCGAATACACGGCGGATCTTTAGCAGATTCGGATTCCGAATCTGGAGCCTTCCACCTCTAAAACCACAAGGCCACCGGGGCCCTCCTGATTTTCTGATAGTAAAGTATACGCAGATTTATATTCTTTAATTTATAATTGGAACTTTGCGCGATTTTTTCTTGAATTACTAACATTCGGGTTTTTTTTTTTTTTCATCTTTACTATGATTAAAATTTTAATCATCATTAAATTATCCTGAAAAAGAATATATTTTATAAAATAAGAACAGTTTAACAACATCATTTGAAGCATGCTGAAACAGAAATAATATTTTTACCATAAAAATTCTTTATTTTCAGATTAGTTATAAATATATAACTAGTATCAGAAACAAGAAACGAAAACTATTAAAAAAGTTATTCCTATTCTTCCAAGGATGAAAAGTATTATAGTTTAAGGATAAGTTAATGTGTGTTTTCATGATCATTCTTTTAAAAGCTTTTAGTTAAAAAGACAAACTTACTACTAACCAAAATGAAAAATTAAGAAGAATTTAATCAGTAACAAACTTTTAAGTGCAGCATATTTTATCTTTATCTCGAATTTCCTGTTAGATCAAACAAAGGAAGCACTTTTATCTGAGAATTAATTCCTTTCACTTTAACATAACCTTTTCATTATAAATGTGCAGAAAAACCACTTGAGCTTATAATTAATTCACCAAAAGAGATTTAAGGATACTATTTGAAGAAAAAAGAAAGATAAAAGACTCTACATGTATTCAATGGTTACAAATGCACTTTCAACATTTTCTATTCCAAGAAATTTTGGATACATTATACTCTCTTTTCAAGCATTCTGTTTAAAACCATCATCAAATATTTAGCGATGTTTAAAGATGTATGCTGTATGTATGTATGTATGAATTTCGCTATAACTTTTTGATGGTATGTTCTGGCATAAAATGTATCAGTGGAATGTTATAAAGACGGATAAAAAAACGGAACAGGGGTCACAGAATGAAATAACATTGTTTATTTTTGAAAATAATCAAAAAAATTACGCAAGCACTTGTCCCACTGGTTTCTCAAGTGATAAATACCTTGTTCATAGAATTTGTTTGAACAAGACTGAAATCCAGACTGCTTCGACAAACTATTCCACTTGCAGAAAAATACACCAAATTATGCACAGTTCTGTTCTCATTTGATTCGCTTTAATACTTTTAACAGTACCTTCAAATTCTTTCTGCTTCATAACCCTGAAAGTTAACAAACCGAAATATTTTCATCTTGTACCCCGAAAACCTACTCGAGAATGAGGAGGAGCAATTCTCAGCTGTCTTAGGTGTCACAATAATGAGGCTGTGGCTGGTTACTATCTACTTCGACAATGAGGGAAATATCTCTTGTGAAGGCTCCACATATGAAATGCCCGTAGTAGGTCGATTCTGAGTGGTTCGAAGTGCCTATATTGCTTCTCGTGACTGAGTGATCATTCAATATAACGGTATATCTTAAGCATAGATAGAGTTTCACTTATGTTTTATTGGTTGTCGAATTAAAGTAATTCAGATTTGCAATGAAAGCTTTCGATGTGGTGGTTATTTCTCGCTTCCCGCTGAATACATTAAACCTGTGGGGTCTTTTTATCTTAACTACCATGAAAGACGTTCCTCCTGAGGGAAGGGTTGACTATGGACTGTCATGGTCATTAAGATTCAAATTTCGTTCCCTTTCTCTATACGTTTGCGACGACAGTCTGGATCAATAGGTCGGAGGTAACTCTCTATTATGTTTCTACCCCTGGTAGGTACTGAAAATAAGGGGATGTGAAGCGGCCTGACTCGGTATGCTGATTCTCACTTTTATTGAGGGAACAGCAATGCTGATTTGGATACATTGTCCAAATTTTTAATGACTCGCCAATTCTTTCAACGGCAAGAATTCATATACCGATAATGGATGTTTTGCAATTGATTGTAGTACCCATATTATTATTCGTCACGACACCTTGATTAGGCAAGGCTAGGGGGGAAGATATTTTATTATGGCTATTTATAATAAGAAATACCACTGGCAGTGGAACTCGGATGGCAGTGCCATTTTGGTACGTTTATAAAACCAGACGTTGCTGACTCAATGGAACTTAGATGATATCAAAACGTTGCGTATTTCAAATTTTTACCAATGCATCACATAAAATACTAAAACATATTGAAATAAAAAGGAGTCAAAAATAAGAAATTACTATAACCTATAATTTTAATCAATTCTTAAAACTTTTCTTCTTGCGATCCACATGTTTAGATTATGTAGAGAGTTTTAAAGCATTGCATCTTCCAGAGTTCTTCCCTCCTTATTTAACCAAAATTACTGCTATTTTTTTTAACTCTCTGTTTTTGTTTTTATTCCAGACGAAGACTAAAGTGCATGTTGATGAAAGGCAATGCGATACAAGAAGTCATATTATGTATTACATCTTGTGGTGTACTTTTGTTCCATTTGTTCTAGTATAAGTTAGCAAGTTCATGAGTCAAGGGAAAGTGAGGCATCTTTTGGAACAGTTAATCTGAAATTTGATATAACATCAGACGAAGGTTTTTAGGAAAACTTGCAGAGGGTACTGAAGTGCTTCATTTCCACGTATACGCTTTACTTATAAAAAAACTCTCCAGCAGCCAGATTGATCGCAATGAGCAAATTATTGACAAAGCGTAATTCGGGGTACCAATTTTTAAATAAGGCTGGTTGAAAGCACAGTCATAGGATAGAACCTGTTATCTCTGATTCATGCTTTCATAAATCTTATATTTTACTTACAAAGGAATTAGTGGTTATTATATATTGTGATGCAAATAAATATCCAATATTTGATGCTCTCCAATATGAATGCATTTGTATTTTTATTATATAATACATTGATAGGATCCAAATAATAGAAAGAATATTCTTCTAAGTTATTTCATTATCTTGCAACAACGGTGAAATTAAAACCTAAACCAGTTGCGTAAACAGTTTATTTCCGAAAATGAATCCCTGTTTATGAACCTATTTATACTTTAAACAATTCGAATCATTTCATACTTTATTTTATAATCTTAGCAAATGAACTCGATAATAAGAATTTAAACACAACAAATTAATTTTACTACAATAAATGAAATTTCCCCTCTCATGTTTTATAACATAAAAATTTTAATTTTCATTGAAATAATAATACCATTCAATTTAAAAAATCCAATAAACCGCAGCAAATGAAATAAGCGAAATGTCATCGCTTTCATTCATTTAATTTAACTCACAACAACTTCTTTTATATTTTAATTTTATTCTTACTTATCCATAATAAAAATTTTCTCTTTCATTACAAAAATGTTATTCAAACTAAACCATTCCCGCGTGCCTTTTAATGGCACATATACTTAGTCCCATAATACATAAAGGAAGTAACATTAAAAGCATCAATTAACACAGCTAGCACCTCATTTCCACACTAGAGCACATCCATTCCTTGCCATCACCTTTATCAATTCTCGCATTAAATAGCTAACTAATAACGGCTTTTAATGGAATTATCACGGGAGAAATATTTAATCCCCAAATGCTACGTATATATATTTCCCCCAGAATGGTCGTAAGCTCTATTTGATGTCGCTCCTGACTGGTTCGACACCACTAACGCGCTAGTTCTCGAATTAAATCAGAAACTGAATTAATGAAAGAGAAGAACTCTCCTGGGCTGAATCGTTCACAACGGGAAATGGCAGTTCCATTTACACCTTTTAAACGGCATTTTTCATATAGTTTCTCCTGAGATGTATCGATTTTTAAAAAATGAAAAGGATAGAAAGTTTCTATGCATTGGAAATTTAAATTTCTTTTCGAAATTCGTATGCGTTATACCATCTTTTAACATAGAAATATTTTTAGGCTGGCATGCTATAGCATGATTTAAAAATCGTCATTTTCTTTCTGGTGCATACTAAAAAAGTACTGGTGCTTACTTTTTAGGTGCATACTAAAAAAGCGACCTTTTCTAGATTTTAATTATGTTTTTAATTTTTCAAGTAATTTCGAAGTGTTTTCTCA
>JAPMOR010015631.1:647813-677410 GCA_026543865.1 Argiope aurantia
CTTTTTCAAGTTTTTAATTTTTCAAGTTATTTCGAAGTGTTTTCTCATCTATTTTAAATCACTATAAAATAATCAGTGGGATTGTTCTCCCTGAAGTGCTCTCGTATGTTCTCCAGTAAAGGCATAATCCGCATAAAATTAAGGGTCTCCTTCGCTTAGAATGAGAGACCTTGGGAAGGGACCGTGAATATTTTGAATAACTTTGATGAATGATAGTTAAGAAATAGAGATCTTTGACCAAAATCTAGCATTTTGATTGAAACTATCGCTAGAATATGCCTTTTAGATGCCTTTTTGTCGACACCAAAATATGACAAGGAAAAAAAGTCGTAGTCGCATGTTAACATACAGAAGTTTATTGATTTAAGGCATTGGCTTATGAATCATTGTACTTACATGCATGTGAAAGTAAAGACCGGTCAACCATTTGACGGAGTTGGTTCAAAATTTTATATATTGTAGGTTCTAAATCTGTGCACCAAATTTTATAGTTCAAATCTAGCTCTTTGCTTTTCGTAGTTATCAAGATGACATTTACTCAAACAGTCAGCCATACAAATATCCTATGAGCGGATTTCGTTGAAATTCGTTGAGATATCTAAAAATTCGGTTGTTATTCCATATACCAAATTTCATCCGTCTAGCTCAAAGTGTTTTTGAGTTATCGTGTTCACAGACAGAGAGGTTATAATGTCAAAAATGCATTTTTCGGACTCAGGGAGGTCTGAATTGTGGAGATAGTCGCTTTTTGACGATTGCAATACTTCCTCTGTGTTTAATATATGAAAAAGTTTTGAACGTGATTTATTCACATAAAAAATTTTCTTGAATTTTAAGGTATTTTTAAAATTAATTGCGATGAAATAAATACCAAATTCATTTTTTCACTCAAATTTGCCAATGTTAAAATTGCAATAAAAATTTGCTCCCTTGGATATGAACTTCAAAGCAGAATTTTCACTTTCGTTTTTATTGCCATGGTATGCTATTCTTTCTGTAAATGATGTAATTAAAATAATAACGCATGGAATGTAACGACTAATGCAATCAAGTCAGACGAAGATGATTCAGAGGAATTAAGTTTATATCATTATCCAACTACTATACTTCGCACTGAATGCTCAGATATCCTTTATTTTTTAAAAAATATAAAATAAAATATAACATGAAATATGAAGTAATATATAATATGAAATATTATTTAATGTGAAAATATGAAGTATTTCACCACCGCGGCGTTTTCCTAAAATCAAGGGTCACCGTGAATTAGTGGTAGAGTCCTGGTCAGACATCAGATTCCTCCAAAGATCTGTTATATATAGTTTCGATTCATAGCATATAATAGAGCATGTAGTGGAAAATTTAATGAAATATGTAAAAGAAAAGTATGCACTAGATACAATGCAAACACTGATTTAATGGAATGCAATTTTTCCATTCTTGAACAGGAAGAAAACAGGAGCTTCGAAAAGGGAAACAACTTACAATTCATCAGCTCAGCAGATTATTGATGGGAATGCAATCGATTCATTGATTAAAAATGGCAGGTGTGATTGAATCAAAATTGAACTTTACTACGGAACCAGAAGGTTCCAGATATCCTGAAGGTACCGGGCCTGGTATACGTTAAATGCATCTGGATCGAATGTCCTCGAGGTGTTGGTGCAGGGGGATATGCCATCTCAACTTTCGTCCTCATCATCTGACCATATTTCAAAATTACGAAGTTCGTTTCAAAATAGTGCCTCCGTGTTGCTTTAAAATAGGATTTTATTATATTTAAATTGAAGGAAACTTGTATAAAGAATTAATCACTAAAAATAACTGTTACCAGCTCCTATGGTAAAAAGCCTCTATTAAAATTTAAAGGTCTAATAGACTTTATTTTATCGAATGCTTCAATACCAGTGATTTATATCTGAATAGTATTTGGTAAAACTGCCTCTTACATGTTGCCTCTCCAAGCCTAATTAATTTTTATAATATAAAAAATAAAAATTATTTTTATACTACACACTTTGAGTCTAAAAGTTTTAATAAATTTCAGCTATCAAGCATAGAATTGTAGTTGTTTAACAAACATTTTATTCATCATAAATTTAATCATAGTTATAAAAAATCATTAATTCAAAAATAATCTCGTAGTTGTATGACTTCCAGCATTTTCTGTACAAAAATAATTCTAGCACCTTGAAGAAACTGCCGTTTAAGGATTAAAAAAATTGTTCTAGCATGAGTGTTAGAGTAAATCTTTTACTGAGTATAAATTCTGAGAAACCTGAGATAGAAAATCTCCGATTTCTATTTTGAAAACTCAGAATTTCCCATGGGCAAATACAGAATTTAAACAAGTGGCGTTTGTCCTCGAGCTGCAATATTTTTAGCAGAAAATGTTTATTTCTTTACCTGAACGATAAACTCTTAGGAAAAACGGGTGTTTTATACATTTTTCTAAAAGCAAGAGAAATTGAATTTTTATCTTTTCTCAGTGAAGTTCTTGAAATTTTCATCATTCAAGACGTGAGCAGACAGCAAGATTTTCATGAACTTTACTCGTCCATGTACTTTATTTTGTTCTGTTTATTTCGATTAAACAGTTCCCAGGCTATCGAGTTTCGAGAAAAATGTAGAAATAATCAAACTTGTGCGTATCTGTATATTTATTTTGATATTTGGAAGAATGTCTGAATCAAGTGACAACAGATCACTAAAATCTGTTAATGAAGTAAGATAAATTCTTTATTTTCGAGCAAATTTATATGTTTTTTTAATAATAAATAAAAAATAAGCCAAAGAAATAGTTATTTATCTTTTCGGTGTCTATATATATTCATTCAGTGATTTTTTTTTTATCTATAATGATTATGATTTTGTATTAAGTTCTATAAATATCTATAAAATTCCAATCGTATGATGAAGTAGAAATAGTCAAGTCAACACTCAATTTTAACTGAAAAATTGCATTTTTTTATGGATGAACTAATTGAGTATTGTTATTACTTTTTAGAAAAATGGTTCAACTTGCTTTTGTACCACAAAAATATTTTCTTCTACTTTATTTTTTTCTTCTTTTTTTTAAAAATTTATTATGGCCTGGCAAAGGTAAATGTACAATATAGGTACCAAACCTTACCATAAAATTGTTTTGAGCACGAACATTTGAAGAACTTCTTTCTTTAATATACTAATAAGCAAAAAATACTCATGTGAAGGCTCCGAAAACAAAATCTGAGCTCTCGTGGCATTCACTGTTTGTCCAAAGATCACAATTTTATGTGTGTGGGGAGGTTTAGGAAGAGAATATGTGAGAAACTATAGGCGAGACTGCTCCCTCTTTTAGTACTAAAAGTGAGCGACTATATGTATATGATAACACATTTGTGCACATATAATGTGCGTTTCATTTGTTTGCGTTTATTTTCTTTTTCAAACAATTGATTTAATTGCAGAACAATAGAAAATTAAGTAAAATATCTTAAGAGCAAATTTAAAATCATGCTATTTTGCAAATTTAAAATCATGCACTATCAAAATATTTTGAAAGAGCATTTTTTTTTTTTTTTGGTTTGTAGAGAAAGAAAACGAATTTTAAAATAAATGTATGTATCAAAAGAAATTTACAAATTTTAATAAATAAATTCAAACAAATTAATGCTCGTAAATTTTCAATGTAAAATATTCAGAAAAGTTTAGATTTATCACCGTTCTTACAGTATTTCTTCGCTGGATAATTTATGCGGTTTTTCCAGCTGCGCTTTTTGCAGAGCACAGGAACCAATCACATGGTTTTATTCAAGGATAGAAAAAACGAGGCGAAAGAATGCAAAATATTATAAACTCTAGATTCAACTGAAAAAATTAGGCAAAAGTGTATCCGTAAAATCGTGAATTATAATATGGAAAATATTTTAAGTATTATCGAAATTTTAAACTGGTGATGAACAAAATATTTACTTAAATACAATGTGGAAAAAAAGAAGAGTGAATTCATCTGACAATTTTCCCTTTTTGTTTTAATAACTCACTTAGCATTCTCGTCAATAGCTGAGATAATTTAATTCGCCGTACCCCAATTTAGAAAATAGAATCTTCGCTAAGTGTAAGCGAAATCCAACAGAGAAGTAACCCTAAGACGTGTAGAAACACGAACTACATCCTTTTTCGGTTAGGTAGTTTATACAGCTTTTTCGGTATTGTCAAATTAACCTGTCTTACACTACAACCACAACCATTCCTCTGCACCAATAACGACAGTCAGTTTCAAGAAATTCTTTCTAAAAGCGTACAGTCAGGCATTGAAAAAAGTTCTCTAGGCATTTTTTGAAGTAGTACAAACAACACTTCCTAATTCTCCTTTTGAATTAAATGTCATTTTAATGATTTGTATTCAATTCAATATCTTCTTATTGAAACAAGTTGGAATATTTTCTGTTGAATAAAGGGTAAAATAATCTGCTTGGTATATAATAATCCCATTAGCGAAACATTAAAAGCCATTATGAACAACATAAATCAAAATATGATGAGTGCAGGGAAATAATAAGCCGAGAAACGAGGGAAGAAATTAGAAAGATTTCAAGAAAGTGAACGACGGTGCATTTTGTTGGAGCTTATAGGTTCACTCTGAACCTTTTGCCAAAGGCAATTTCGACAAAAAAAAAGTCGAATTAAAGCCGCAGAAATGGTTTGTCCTAAACATTTAAAAGCTTTTCAAGTAATCTCTTTACTTCGAAATACCTTTTCGGAAAGGAGAACTGATCTGGTTGTTAATTTAAGTAATTAGATCAAAACAAAAATCTACAAATCTACAAAATATTCATGATTTCCTATTGCTCGTGTCAAGAGAACGGTAACTAGAGGAAAGAGTCTAAAATTCACTAGGTTGTCTATCTTTCTGCTCACGGTAAGAATTTTAAAATTTTTAATGGATTGTTTAAACTAGTGCCGACATGTGCCTCTACTAATGGGCATAATATTTTCAACTGCATTTATGAACTAAGTGAATTTTTAACAGCTTCCATTATCTACCACAAGCATTGCAGATAAACATCATTAGGCACAAAGGTAATAAAGATGGGAAAATGTTGAAAGCCTTTTAAAATTATCAGTTTGAAGTCAGCGACAGTCTTCTGCTTTCTTATGTGAATTATTCAAGTTTGTTTTACTGTATCGAAGTGCGTTGATTATTCTGCTCCAGCATTCTTAAACAATTCAGAGGCATGAAAGAAGAAATATGTAAGATGTGAAAAACCAAATATCAAGGAACCGATTTGTTTTCTGACCTATCATGGCTGCTAGATTTATTCTTCATGAAACGAAATACCCGATTTTAAATTAAAATTGCAAGCAAAAAAACAAATTATTACAAAAATATCTAACCAAGTTAAGGTTTAATAAGGTACCAAGTTAAAGTTATATAGTGTGTTTTCAACATAAATTGAAATTTCTATAAAAACTGAAGGGTTGTTTCCTTTCCGGCATACATAAACTTAGGCTTTGTTTGTCGGGCCCAACCTACTATTTTAGTTTAATGCCTCTGCTCTAAAAGCTAATGGAAATTGTTTTAGACTTGCAGTAAAATAAAAATAAAGTAGTCTAGATTGTGAAGTGATTGAAAAATAAGGTTTTCAAAGCATAATCAAAAATAAATTGCCATAATTGATATAAATATGCATCGCAAGAATTGTTAGTACTTTCTATAGATGAGAATAGAAATCATACAAATCAAAAAGTTTGTATAGAGTGATTTTTTTTTATTAATTTAATTGGCAAGAATAATTGAAGAAATGTTATTACTTAGATCATATTGATGTTTTTAAAGATTATTTCAAGTAACCACAAAAATCAACTTTTTCAAAATGGGGCATAACTCGTTTATGCAGTTTTCCTAATTTTCAACAATTACAAAGAGGAGTTACCGACTGTTAACTTGAACATTCATGGCTTTTTTGATTATCATCCACTCGGCAGCTGGAGGTGAGATTTAAGGTTGGAATCTTGAAAACCACAACCTTATTCATCGCCACGGATCAATACCTCCTGCAAGAGATACGTCCCGTCGATTTAATGGAAGTGATTCGATCCTACAATATTACTGTATCCACCAGGTAAGAGCGAACCTGCTTGCTTATGCGACTGCTTCCCATCCACGTACTCGTGAAGCTCCGCGGTGAGATTCAGCTTATATAAATCTAACCACACATTACTTTTGATCACATTCAAGTGAAATGCTTTAAAAAAATTGATTAAAAAAATCTCTTACTACGTTTTACACAAAGCTTTTTAAATCAAAAATTGTACAAACATTCAAATCCCACTTATTATTATTCATCTTAATCGAAATATGTTCAAGCAGCTAACAATCATTACTTAGATCCAAAGTAAAGATAAATAGAAATAATAGACTAATAAAATAAAATAAAATTTCTTTTTACTTTTCATTGCGTTACGAATTAATAATTTGGGAGATAATTGACTCTTAATACTAAATTGCCCATTCTTCTAGAAAAGATTCGTGAGAGAGTGCATGTTAGAGCGGAAAAACCAGCTTTTCTTTTCCTTAATATATAATTTACAAATTATTAAAAATAACTTTTTTTAAGTAAATTAAAGTTTTGAATCCGTTTCTACTTGTCTCTTTTTCTTCTTTTCTTTATCAAGAAATAAATTTTTTACATTTGAAACACAAGTGACACTAAGTCGAAAATGCGATTTAGTGATTTAAAGCAGCAACGAAAGAAAATAAAAGAATAAAAACAAATTTAAAACAATAAAAAAGTCTAAATAGGAAGCTCGCGTTCAGATGTCTTTACTTCTATTACATTTCTTCTATCTGCTGAAAATGTCGACAAGATTATTACTTCAGTATACAATTGAAGGAAAATAACACGATTCCTATATTACTTTGCACTCTTTTGTTCAACTTTTACAGAATCGGCACCATCTAAACGTATATTAAATCAAAGTATCAAATTGTAAGTTTATAAACAAAAATGTAGAAGCGAAACTTACGCACCTTTCAACTCATCTGTCATCTGAAATCTATTTACCCCTGGGAGTTTAAAGGCGAATATTTATTAACCACCTTTGTCCCAGGCAGAGAATTTCAATTTCCCTCCTTATTGATTTTCAGATAATGAAAAGAAATGGAGAAGAGAAGAAAAGATACAATTACATTTGCCTCTAGGTACACGGCTAGGTACATCTTTTTCAATCTTTTATTTACTTATTTATTGAGCCTCCAGATAAAATTGGTATCATTTGGTTTTGGGTACATCATTAGCTTGAAGACTTTCAATGCTGGAGGTAATTTATTGCTTCAAATTGGAGACTTTTTGTAAGGGTAAACAGAACAAAGAGAATAGCGTAATTCAAAGTAAGCCTGCTCTTTTATTTAGGAACATAATATAGTTTTACTGATTCTTTCGATACTTGATGTATTTATTTCAGAGCACAAGGAGTTGTTTGTTTAAAGATTTTGGGTGATAGATGTCAGTAAGAAGGGTAAATAGATTCACAGCTTCTTACCCTTTTTTATATGCAGATATGTTTATCATATATTATAAAATAAAAATATTATACAAAGAAAGAAGAGACATTTATTGGTAATATAAATAATTAAAAAAGAGATTTTTATCATATTGCCATGCTATGAAAATGAGTTTGGGTGTTTTTATTATACTTGAGATGTTCTAGAAAAGATAAGATGCTTTTCTATATCTTTGCATGGTATGATGATCATTCATGATGATTAAATCAAATTGTTAATTCATTGCTGTAGCCGTTGGATAAATAAAATTTTATATGGAAACGTATAAATGTATCATTCCTTTTCCCATATTCTAATCTGTAAATAAGAAGAAAAATAAACAAAAAAATTGGAAAATTAGATGTGTAAAAATATTTAATTCACCATAAAAGCGATCAAAATACATAAAAAAATAAATTAAAGACTATGAATTTTGAATAAAAATTATTTTGCTATAAATGATAATATATAATTATTTATAATCATAAAATCTAGTCATTTTAAAGAAAATCAAAGAAGCTTGGTAGCATACATCAATACAACTAACAAGTCCTTTTGCATTACATCAATTTTTGAACAAAAATAGTATATATTCATTTTAAACTTTTAAAATCTTTTTGTTCAACTGCATTTCATTTATTGAATTGGATAAATTGGATTCCTATTTTCAGAATAATAAATCTCATTACCAAGCATGAAAGTCTTGTCCAAGAATAAAAACATATAGTATGATTTAAGTGTAAATATCATTTTTGAAATTAACAAATGCCTATATATGTTTCAGTAATATAATGTTTACATTTAAACATTCATCTTTAGGCTGATAAATATAATAATTAAACACAATTATATTCTGCTGTTACCTGTGCGATTGTACAGATCTTAAAATAAACTCATAATTTATTGCATCAGAAGGGCAAGAGGCCTGTCATCTGCCCTACGGTTTAAGAGCAATGTCCTATTCACTCCACAGAAGCATCTCATTCAATTCCAATGATTTCCCAGCGGTACACCCACCAATGATCCTTTGAGTACAAAAGAAATGGGTGCTTATAATCAACGAATATATTAGAGGGCCAATCGTTTTCCTGAAATGTAATGCAACAATTACATTATTAGATTTTTTTTTCACATCCTAAAGTTTTGTTGCGAATAAGGTAGCTTTGATAAATTATCTTGCCAGACTTACTTAATTATATTAAGTAATTAGGAATATTAACGGATGTCTCAATTTATTGAAATTCCATGTTTAGCGTTTTTATAGCATAGGAAAAAGGGGAATAAAATAATTTCATTCTCGTTTCAGGAATAACCATTCCATGACAAAAATTTGAATATTAGAATGATAGTTTTTTTGCTATTTACTTCCTGTTTTTAAGTTTCAGGAACAATGAAAAGCTAGAGTACCAAACATCTGACCTATGAAGGCAGATTTAGAGATTGTTATGCCTATAAATTCAAACAGTTTTTAAACGTGACCTGATGATCAGGACAATGCTTCAGTTGGTGTTCTATCACCAAATATTCCGTACTTTACTAAAGATCTTTTGACCATGACGTCATGTTTAACAAGTCGTAATTTCATATACGACGAATCTTCAATGGAAACGCCAAAGGAATTCATAATGAAATAAGTTTAATTTTAGAGAAGATAAATAATTGTACAAATAATTTCAGCTAATTCTTTTCTGCTAGCTCATCTATTTCAGATATTTCTAGAAAAATTGAAGGGATAAACGGATGAGAAAAGTTTCCATTCCACGTCTTATTTATATATTTCAAAGAATTGCTTTGTTTCTCAGAACTCTAACTTATTTCTGTAAATTACCACCTAAATATTGGCAATTGATTATTTATTTATTTAAAGTGGAGCTACTAATTTAATTGTATTTAATCATCGATTTGTTTGGATTATAAATTTGCCTTAAATTTATAATTTATTATTAATTAAATCGCATTTCTGTTTTTTTTTTCTTCTTCTTTTTTTAATTCCTATACTGCAAATAATTGAATTCTCAAATTTGCAGCACCACCTTAAGCTGCAGATCACAAAATCTACGAAAAGAATTTCGATAACAATATCACTTACAATTATCAGCAGTTAAGCTGATGCAAGTCGAAAATAATTTCTTTATGAATGACACTCTACAATCAGCTTCTGACTGAAAGTTTTGCATTTGACCTTCCTGCATGCATACATAATATGATGTTTTGTAGAATGGAGAAAATAGAATATACCAGGGTTTGGACAAAAAAAATATGAACATTTGTATAGTAATAATTCTCGAGAGAAATTTGTAGTATATTTATTCGTTGTTCTTGCCCTTTAACTTGAAGCGAAACACTTAGCGAGCAAATACTGCTACAGACTAAGAGTATGAGTTCCTCGTTATCAATTTTTGAATTGGATTGATACCGATTGAGTATCTTCTCGACCTCATTCGTTTCCAATCGGGTTGCTCTATATCAGTCTAATACAAAATATTTGGTAGATATAGTCTAGTAAGCCGTCCTGCCTTGTCGATGATATGAGCATACCTGAAGTTTTTTTTAACTATATTTATTTTATCCTCAGCCATTACTTCCCTCTACCCCATATAGCGGTGTGCCATTACTCCTCGCCTTCTTCCATACTTATTAACTCAGCAAAGTCATCCCTTTTGCCTTATCACCCACTGTCAAAACCAAAGTCACCTGCACCGCCTAATGAATACATCTTCCGAAGAAAAGAAATATTAATTTGAAATCATATTCATATCAATAACAACTACCAGTCTCGGTACCCATCGGATATTCAGTTTCATAAGAACCAGATAGAATCGCATATCAGTATCAACCTGTATCTGATAGAGCGAAACAGAATATCAAGCAAATCCTAGAGAGTACGCACATTAGTCTGTTATTAACAGTGGTAGTAGTCGGATGTGAAATACTATGTTACCTACTAACTTCTCAGATTTCAAACGAGATATAAATGATGGCACCTCTTTTATCGAAATTTTTATATTGAAACCCTCCAACTTTTGGGTTTCGGGAGAAATATCAAACTTTCCTTGGATTGATTTCGAGAATTTGATTGAAAACTGCAATTGTGGCGTAAAGATCACCTATAAATTTTGCCCATATAGAGAGCTGCATTTTTGAGTTATCATGGCCATAGACATGATTCCACAGAGAGGTTTTTCTGTTTCAGGGAGATATAACACATGACGATTCATTAAAATCCCAAGCTAGATTTTTTGTAGACAAGCTTGACTAGACTCTTTTTATTTTGTAAGAAGAAGCGTAAAAATATGTCTGAAAAAGTATTTATTGTAACCAGAGGCGAGGAGAGCACCTTATTTGGGTTGGGGAAGGGATTGATACATTAAAAAGGTTGACTTTGGTGATGAGCATTGATGATTTTAAGAAACAAATATTTTAATGATATCTGATTTAAAAACATGCTCATACTGTGAAGTATGATATATTTTTGGATCTTTCTACTGAAAATTGGAAGATTGTATTATCAAGATCTATTACTGTACCCAATATGATCAAGAAGCTTAGAAAATAATCAGACAGAATAGAAGTAAAAGGCTTGAAAAGTATCCAGAAAAATTAATGATGCAAAAATTATTCATAAATGGTAATAAACACGAAATAAATACATACTTTCAAAATGCGACTTTTTTACGAAAAATAATAATGAAACTTAGAGTTTTCTGTTAACACAAATTATAGTCTACAGCTTTTATTCAAATCAATTGTTTACAACAATGCAATTACCAAATCTGCCACTGTGTCTTTTAATGGTAAAAAAAAGTGCTCAAAACGTTCCTCGCCTATGTTCGTTTGAATACTGCTAAAAACCAACTTCAATTAAATTTTAAAAGATTTTTACAGTGAGAGTGTCATTAGAATAATACGAAAAGTTTTGAAAATGAAAAGGTAGAACATTAGTCTTCTGATAATTATATTATTTCAACTAAATGTCAGTAAATATTATCAAAAATCACGATTTGAGAACTAAAATTTAATGGCCTTTTCTTTTCTTTTTTTTTACACAGCAATATATTTATTTGAACGTCGCGGACGCACAGAATAAAATATTACGTCGATTATGCCTTCGAATTTTGCTGACTGAAGACCAAAATAACGACTAAGGAAAAATTTGAGGAGAGACCCTACTTAGTCCCCTCTCCTTCGTCTCCTCATTGATTGTAACAAAGAAATCTTCATCGGCCTTTGTGAAATATCTCTCCACATCAAAAGTTTCAGGAAAGGGAAGGGCCACATACCTATTTTATCAAATTCCAATCTCGCTCGTGTACTCGCTCTATGACGAAAATTTCGCTTAAAGCTCGTATCGATGGCACATGTCTTCAAAAGGTAGAGGGTTTGAAACGTAGTCTTCATAACAATATTTGCTGAGCTGAAAATTGAATTCCAGAAGACGTCTGGAATTTTCATCTCCAGGTTTAATCCGCCCCAACGCACTCTTTGCTTCTCTTGCTGTCTGCCGTAAATATCTTCAGAGTGAATATCGCTCCTAAGTGTTCATTTCGTAGACGGAATTGTAATACCGTAAATTCTAATTCAGGTTGATGAAATTCTGGCATCTTCAGAACAATTTCTCCAAGTTGTTGCAAATTTCCTTTCATGGCTAAAGCTTCTACTTAATAAGTATTTAAAGATAATTAAATTATAATGAGCCAAAGTTAAGAGATGAATATTTTTCATTTATTTGCATACTAAGAATAGAAACAGAAAGTATTGTAATCACTGAAAAATTCCAACACTGAATTTTGATGAATTTCCACATTTTTGAACTCACAGAAACTGAGAAAAATATATGCTATAAAAGCTGTGATTATTCATCAAATTTGGGATGAAAACTAATAAAGTAAAGTGTGTCTGTCCATCCATTAAAAGTAGTATAAACATGATAATTCAAAAGAGCAACGATTTAATTCGATGTAATTTAGCATGTAGTTTATCACCATACTATTAGATATATATCAAATTTTGGATCAAAAGAGAGGGTGACTATCTGTCGGTCTATCTATTCGTAGGCATGTGAATATAATAATTCAAATTCGCTACAAGATCCATTGAGAGATTTGATACGCGATCTTTATTCCATTACTGTAGATATGTGTCAAATGTTTGACTCCTAACTTTTGTATTTCTATGCCATATTTTGGTTTCAATCAGTCCAATCAAAAAGGTATCCAAAATTCATATTTAGATTACTGGTACTTGTGAATTTAATCGTATTCCGGTGATTAATCGGCAAAGTTCGCTCACTAGATTCAGGCAAAGGATAGATATTTTGTAACTATTGTTCGCCAATGCCATGCAATTAATATACAAGTATCAGTCTTCTTCACTGTATTATGAAGTACGCAACTCTCACGCATGGGACACTGAAAATAAAAATCTGATAACTCCTTGATTTCATAGTCTTACACAAGGTCCACAATCCTACTCGGGAGTTTATAACACCTTTGTTATTTATTATTTATTATTAACACCTTTATTAGTATGCGAGAATGCTTTGGGAAGCTCCCATCGTTGTTTTTTCTTTCAAAATACTTTATTACTCGCCTCAGAGTATGAAAAAAAAATTAAGAACACGTATTTCTGCTCTTAATGAAAGTAACGAATTTATTGGAGAATAATAGAATTGAAATTATGAAAAATAATGTGTATTACCTGAAACTGTATTTTAATGCCAATACCCAATAATCTCAATCTATTGTCTTTATTGTTCTTCAAAAAATATCTTCTATTCCATGGTCAAGCGTGAATAAACTATCACATTTATTGATTATCTTTATTTTGGAATAACTTATAATCAGTCTATCTGTTTCATATGTCTTCAATTTATCAAGAAAAGCTCAAAAATAAGCCTTTATAAAAAACAGAAATGGTTGAATATTATGAGACGTGAAGGAAATATTTTATTCGTAAAAACATGCAATAAAATTAGCAGAAAAAAATACAACTGCTACTTTAAATAGTGTGTTCACGTATTTTTAAACTCATTTTCTATATAGAAAAAGAAAGAAACTTCTAAGAAAAGAAACTTTCTTTTTCTTTGATTCCTAAGAAAAAGAAAAAAGAAACCCCATTTCTTTCCCGCCATCTACTTCAGCAATCGGATATGAGAGTATTGCTTTTATCTGACTTTAGGAAAATCGTAAACTGGCCATTCACTTTTTACTTGATCCTTCACAAATTTTACTTTAGCTTATCAAAACTGTTTATCGCTGTCAATTCCTTAAATCCTACAGCGGTACGGTAATAGATATTCATTGTGGCATCTTTAAATTATTGATCAAAATATGTATATTTGTGAGAAATCAGTCATGGATTCGAAATATGCTGATTCCTCAGCTTTCGCAGTTTTAATTGTTTTATGGATCAAGATTATCATCTTCAGATGAATAGAATATATCGATAATATGGTTGATTTTTAATGCCAATAATTAATTAAACATAAAAAATAAGTATTAACGACTGGACGGAACGTCGTCACATTACTAGGTATAAAATTAATTCATTTCCTATTATAAAATATTCCATATGCATATAAATGCGATGAAAATTACTAAAGGAAATTGAAAACACTAATCTGTTTCTCAAAAGAAAAGTCAAAAACAAAAATTGAAGTTTTCGTTTAACCTTTATATCCTACAGATCCAAACAATATATAATCCACCTACCGTAAATATAACTGTAGTAGAGAAAGAACAATGAAAGTCATGAAAGTTTTGGTTTCACTTTTTCTGAATGCAGTTGCAACTAACGTAATCAAACGCATCATGTAGAAAGAGTCTTTTTTCTTCATCTAGAGTATGCAATCAAAATTATTCATTTCTTTAAGATCTCACCAATACATTCTAAACTCATCATTCCCAATTTCTCCTGCTCCATATTACCCTGCCTAATTCTAAATGATATTTGTCATAAAAAGGAAAATGGGAAAATGATTTTTGTTATATACTAATGCAATTAGGTGTCCATTGCTAAAAAAATTATAAGGAAATTAACATACAGCGAGATACATATTTTTAGAAATGTATTTCACTCGGACTGGCGAGAAGTATGTAAAGAAAGAAATTTTAATTGTTCTGAATTAGGGTGTTAGTCTTTAATGTAATATATATATTTTAAGTTTGTCATTTTATGAAGTATGTGCAATGTGTGGAATTTTAATGTATTTCCTTGATATCTGACAGCTTTAAGAGCCCTCATCAAATTTAAATGTTGAAAATAAAATTTCGCTTTTTACATTTTGATTTGAACTAGTTTAATCTACTAAATTTATTTACATTAGGATATGTTTTAAAAAGGACAATAAAATCTTTTTTAAATTATCTTGATTGCCCTCAATCATTTTTTAAAGAATTTATATTTATTTCCATTGTGCGAAAGTAACACGATTCAACTTCTTTCATTTTTTATTGTAAATTTTATTTAATGGTGTTTTTGGATAAAATAAGCTCTGTAAAAGTACATGAAGTAGAAATGAAAAGAAAAAAAATAGCCATTGTATTTTCTCGCAATCAAGTTTTCTGCAATCAGTGTAAAGTATTTCATACAACAAATTTCATTTTCCTTATCTTGAGTAAATACCTGGAAATATTTACATTTAAACTTAAGGCTTGTAAACGCGCTTGTTTCCTATTAAAAGGCATGGTAAAAAGGCAGATCTCATCACTTAGAGTGTTCTGAAATTATCAAAGACAACAGCAAACAAAGTCAGTCAGAGAAAAAAAAATGAATGTAAATTTGAAGATATATGATTACAGAATTTTAACACTCTAGAATCTATAAGATTATCTGAACTAGGAAAAAAAATCTGTTTTATTCCTTTAATGTTGGTTTACTGAAAGCATATATTTGAGTTAATTTTAAGTATCAAGTTGTAATTTACTCTCTTAAAATACTCTCATGTAAATACTGTTATGTATACGAGATATTCAGAATTCATTATTTCATTTCAAAAAGATGACGGTCCTGTTGCTGTGTGAATATCGTTCGATCACATTAATAACAAGAAAAGGCACAAACAAAAACATACTTTTGAATACCATCTAAAAACAACTATTGCAACTAGCTATTGATATTTAATTATGGGGATTTTTACTTTGAAGTATTATAATCCGTCAATCAAGACAGTTTTTTAATTGCTTTGAAATAATTTTTATTTTTCACCTTTTGAATAGCAGAACAAATTCTATTAAAATTGTTTTTGTATTTATTTGTTATTGTTTAAAGTTGTTATCATAGTATTGCAACATGTAAATGACTTTAAAAGGGACCTGCTAAAATATATCGCGTTGCCATAATTTATTACCCTCCTTATGGGGCTTTTTTTATTTATTTATTTCAAAGCTCTTCTAGAGTTATAAAAAGTATATATCACAACATCTTTTGCAAAAATAATTTCATAAACTAATTATATGATTTTTTGTAAAAATAATCTTAGCGCGTCATGTCGATTGTAAATTCGAACTATTATGAATATTAATTTTTATTTGTAGCTACCAGTCTTATGATGGGGTTTGCGTACATGCATTTAGTTGAGAGTAATTGGGGATTCAAGCTATTAAATGACAGCTCCCTATACGATCGGAGTTTATACATCGGAATAATTCTGTAATTTGTAATGGTAATGCGGCTGAAACAAACAAGAATCTCAAAACTTTCTTTGAATTTTTCTATAATTTCCACATATCACAACTAATTCATTTGTTCAAAGGCAAAACAGGTTTGGTCTAAACAGTAAGGTAAAATTTATGTATTCAATTCAGTTATTTTTTAAAATGCATCTAAATTTTTGGCTAGACTGTAATGGATTTAACCACATTGCTGTTACACCCGACTTGCAGATGCAAACATTATTGAATTGAATAACCATATTCGCGATAATACTGAGACGAGAACTAAGGCTGAGTTCTAATGATATCACGAAACTACCCCTCTTGTAGGAGATACATCCTTTCATTGGAATGCAGACAACTCTATATTCTATATATTCACTTCAATTACTATATTCACCAAGGAAGCGAGAACCACTCACCATGCTGAAACCGTCTCATTGCCTCATTCCCATATCTAATTCACCCCCATATATGGAGACAGATATGAGGATGCCTTAAACCGTCAATTGTACCCATGAATTCCTTTTCAAAGTGTTTATAAAACCTTTCAAAATTCGCACCAACATTCGAAACATTTTATATATTTCAAAGAGCTAATATATTTCATATTGGATAATAGATCAAAGAATTGATAAAAAAAAGCATCTCAACAAACACCAACATCATAACATAAATCATATTTATTTCACTAAACAGTTCTGAAATGCTTTTGCTTTTCTTAAAAATTGTTAAAATAAAATAGTTGACATATTTTATTATCTGAATAATTTTCGAAGGAGTTTAATGGCAAATCTTACTAACGAATTTTGACAGATGCTACAATCTTTTGATAAAGTTTATTTATGTTTGAGTTTATTTTGATTTGAGTTTATTTATGTTTCAAATACATTTTTAACTCACGAAATTCTTTTCTATGTAAGTCGAAGTATGTCCTTTGTGCTTAATAGAATCAATGTATTATTTTCATCGTCAATGCTTTTAAATCCCGTCTATAAAGCGATAAACATATCAAATGAACTTGACAGCGCTGTATAGCTCTTTTGATCTTCGAAAAGCGAGGCAGTGTTAATAAAATGAACAGCGCTAGAGGAAAAAGTCTTCTACTGACAAAAAATACATCAGCTTTGTCTCAAGGGAATATATTTATCAAATTTAAATCAAGTGAAATTGAATCAATTGAACATTTATTCTAATGCCAGCTTGTGAAATCCTAAACGAAAGGAAGAAACTTCTTTTTCTGTGATATGTAAGAGCTAAAATTGAAGGAAAAGCAAATATCTTCGGTGATATGAAAGCGATTTCTCAAAGAGGCTTCTGTGTTCTGATTCCGCGTGTCACGTTGAGCTTCTTTCTTTTCTTTTCTTTTCTTCTTCTTTTTTTTCTTCTTTTTTTTTTACACAGGGGAGAGGAGGATTGAAGAGCTGGGGAGAGTCGGGCGATGCGCTTTGTGTATCGCTGCCAATTTATTCTGAATCATCGGAGAATTTTTCGGGAGAGGCTGAGTTCCCTCACGTGGAAAGTTCCCTCACCATTCTGCATCAACATCAACAACACAAAAGTGAGCGAGCAGGTGATTCGGAGAGATCGTTCCAAAGAAAGAAGTTATTCACGCGAAATATGTTCGTTAGTGGTTCAAGTGCTGACACAGAAAGCATTAGGTTAAGCCTTGTATTTATATATATATATTTGTTTTATGGAAAGCAAAAGATTAATATTATCGCATTTGTAATCGCTGACTAGAGTTGATATCAACCATATTACCCTTTCTAGATGATGCTGACGTAAATTTATCGGCTTTCAATGTCTCTGTTCTGCTTGCCATTAATGTCAGGCGATGCTACTTTGAAATCTGTTCTTTTCAGTTTTCAAAATCGTACTTTTTAGAAGATGTTGCATTCAAAAAATCTTTTTCTCTGTATCTATTAATGACTGAGAAATGCAAATATGTTTATGTATTAGCAATTATTAAAGACTAGCCGCCTTTGGCGACCAGCCGGTTCGCCAGTATTACCGCTCGCTACAATTTTCAATTAAATAATTTAAGTAACTGGTCTCTTAATAGATTCTCAAACAAAACATTTTTAATCTTCAAATTTTGATAGTCATACCAAACTTATACTGTTGTTTCGATCGTTTCGTTCAATTTACTATATATATTTTGCTAATTTGTTGTCATTTCCGGTAAAACTTCAACTTTAATTTAAAATGGAAATGATGAAATTGCAATTAATATAAAGATATTTTTTAATAAAACCAAGCGTTTTATTTTATTTATCGTCTTTATTGTTATTAATTATTATTATTATTATTGAATATGAGTATTGCAAACAGAATCGCTCGGTATTTAAGTCTTATGTGAACTACAAAATATTTTTCATAATTGATGTAATATCTCAAAGGACAATTCAACAAAAGTTTCTCAGATTCAGCATAAAATTCAGTTTTTAGTTTTGCTTTCAAAAGGATTGAAATGAAATCAATAATAATATTTTATTCCGGCCTATAAATATATTTAAAAAATTATGAAGTCTAAATTTAATGCAGTAAGGTATCAAATTCTGAAAAATATTCTGGACACACCAAATTTTAACTAAATGAATGAATGTTTCTATTTTCCACGATCAACTATGACTTATTTTTGAAGTTTTGAATGTTAAAAATTTAGAAAAACTCAACATTTTCGTAATCTTAGGCCATTTAATTTTGAGAAACTTGCGCGCTGATTGGCGTATTTTCTTTGAAACGATCAATGGAAAATCTAAAATTATCCTGTTTTTATTGAATAGTGATATTCATATTTTCATAAATCAGTCAGTTTAAATGATTGATTTAGTTGATTGTAAATCAACTCTTTTTATTTAAAATATAAGTGTTTCAAAAACATTTTGTTAATCGTTATTTCCACAGTAGAAGCTTTATGTAAAATCAATAATTCGTTATTTATTACAGCATTTATTGAATCAAGTTACATAAAATATAATCATTTTCCATTTCGACAATTTTACAGATCTGTGTCTTACTGAAGGTTTACAAATTAGCTGTGTGGCCCTGATTTGAATGGATATCCTGTTCATATTAAACAAAACTTTCCTTAAAATAAAACTGATTTATTGGATTAATAAATAATATTTCTTTCTTCTTTGTTTCATTTCATACAGACACGTGCCGAAAATTATATTTTTGCAGATTTCATTTCCAAAAAGATTTAATTTATTTTTAATTGGAGCTTTAATCAATGTGATGGCAACACTTTGAAAAAAGCTAATTTTTTCCCATGAATGCGAAACGTGCTCGTGCAGCTTAAATTTTATTTTTATTTTGTACGAAAAAAAATTGTTGAAAAATATAGTTAAAATATTTATTTAAAAATTCATTAAAAATAAAAATTTAATTCTAAGGTTAAAACATTGGTATCATTTACAAGATAAATTTTAGATCTTTAACTTGATGTAAAAATCTTTTTTGTGCGGTAATATTTTCGGAAGTTATAGCAGAAACACGCCAAAATTTCGCTTAATTTTTAAATAAATACAATTCTAATTACAAATTCGAAAAAATAACCCCCAGGTGCACATTCACGGCCTCCAAGGTATACACGTGCCAAATTTGGTAGCTGTACGTTGAATAGTCTGGCCTGTAGAGCGCCAACACACACACACACACACGCACACACACACATTGAGCTTTATAAGTATAGATATAGATAAAAGAAGAGGAATAGACAGAACGAAAAACATTTTACTTTTTGACATTACAATTTATCGGGATTTTTTTTCACATCTGCGCGCATAATTCTTCTCAAGAATGATTGAAATTTAAATCATGTGTAGTTGATGAAATTCTTGAAAAAAATTTTTCATTTATAATGCTAATTATTAGAGCAAAGTCACTTTCCATCTTCTTTTTCGCTCTCAAATAACCCTGTTCTTAGCGAAGAATAATTAATTTGACTCTCTGATGTATATTCGTTGTTTAGAATTTATTTAGATTTTGCAAGC
This sequence comes from Argiope aurantia, assembly GCA_026543865.1. NCBI lineage: Eukaryota > Metazoa > Arthropoda > Arachnida > Araneae > Araneidae > Argiope > Argiope aurantia. Next base: position 667,994 of record JAPMOR010015631.1, read on the forward strand.
ATGATTATTTAAGATATTAATTCATAACGTGGGAAGTTTATCTTCCATTTCCTTTCAACATTATACATCATTGTATTTGTCAATTTCTCGATTTTTATGAATAGCTTTCTGAAGAATTTTAATATAAGCATCAAAATAATGGCGATATCAATAGAAAGCAGTTATTTTTATACTGTAATGAAATTTATAACTGATTGAGAAACTTTCTATTTGCTTAAGGTTTATCTTCCTTTTGAAACAGACGATTAGTCTAATTTCAAATTTCAAGCAGTACTTTCAATAACAGCCATAAATTCGATTAAACATTCGATGTATTACTGGTTATCTTGTCATACCAGTATGACATATTATATATTTACATACACTTCTTTCCTATTTATGTATTAATCACTAAGTAAATTAGTATATTCATTTAAAATACCTATAAGAAAAGATTTTAATTATTTTTTCATTGACAAAATCATTTCCATTATTTTTCAAGATGACAACAAGATTTCCAAATGCAAAATTACAATGTTATTCGAAATTATTAGAACTCCAATGAAAATCTTACACATCTACTTATAATAATTAAAATAATAAATTTAATTATTTTAATAATCAAATTAATAAAAAAAATTATTATTTTCATCTCTAATACATTAACTTTATTATTGATTCAATCGTATTGCTTAAAAGAAGCCTCAGATTATCATAGAATATTCATGAATAAGGGACACATAGCTCTAATTATGTATTGTTCAAAATTTTTTGAATGATCAAAAACCCATAATGAAATAGGAATGGAACAATTTTTAAATTAAATATTAATATTTCATATTTAGTCTCATTCACTGCTTTTAGCCTTTATTTATACTATCAACTTCTTTCTGATTCATCTCCTGGTTGATACTGCGCCACTCATCTTTTATCATTTTTTTATTTTTAGAAAGCAATTTCTGTTTCAAAATCGACTATTTTCGATGGGATTGAGATCAGAGCTTTGTGGAAACCACTCTATTACCATAAACTTTTCTTTGAAGAATAATCTTTGACGTGTGTTTTACATCATCATCTTCCTGAAAGATATACCGTCAAACTATATGTAAACTTGTAATGGAATTTTCAGACTTTAGGATAAGATAACTACGAGCATACTTCGATTCTTTGTACTGGCAATCATCCGAATACTATCATCAACACCTTTACAGGAAAAACATATCCATCACATTTCCGTCTCTTCGTTTTACTGTCTATAAAATAATCACTTTTAAGCGCCTCACTTGATTGTCGTTGCACTCTTTTTTGCTTTATTATTCAAAAAAGCTTATATAAAGCTTTCATCTGATCATAACGCACTATTCTAGAATTCTGAATAGATCCAAAGATGGCTTTCAGCAAAGACCAAGTATTTTGCCATGTTTTGTTTTGATAAGTGCATTTTCTTTCTTTCTTTTTTTTCTCTTTTTTTTTCTCTTGGGGGAATAGAGCTGATCAACCCTCAGTTTTCATTCGACTGCAAACTATTGTATTAGAGCTGACACATTCAATTTCGAGTATTCGACATTCTTTCTTGACAATACTTCGTTCTTTTTCTCTTCCAGTCTTTCAGTCACCGAGTATTCCCTTGCATTTATTTCGGCTTTCTTCCTCATCCCCTCTTGCTTTCTGGGGATCTTGCCATCTCTTCTTGCTTAAATAGTATATATTCGATTTTGACAATTAAGACTTTTTTGCTCGATTTTCATACGACGCCTCAATTTTTCGATTTTCTGGGATGAATACCAAATAACAATTAAAAGCTGTGTTGACATTAATTTTTGGTTTATTGCTTATTGCTGGTTGCATATTATTTTTGACTTGAGTATTTCAAAGGCCAAAAAAATCCCCCACAAATTAATCTATTAAAATTTACAAAAATTAAAACAAATTTTATTCGTATAACCGTCATCACGAGCCTTTCATACAATTATGAGCGACTAAAATATACAGTTTAAAACCTAATCTTTTCTAAACATTTTTGCATTTTAAGAAATAATTAGAACTTATATAGACTTGTTTATAGAGTATGAAATAAGGTACAAAAAACCATAACAAAAAGGAAATCATGATATTAAATAATTAATAATTAATTTTAATAACTAAATGTTAAAATCTCGTTCTGTATACTGTTACTGTATACTGTTAACCGTACTAGTATATTCATTCGGAACCTAAAATATACCGTAAAAGAATTCGAATGTACAGAACCTTCATTTCTACAAATGACTAACTGTTTGTAACAAAGTTGTTGTCTTCTGTTGTCAGATGCAAATAAATGTAAGTTCATAAAAAGGAATTTATATAATGTCAATGGAATGAGAAATTAAAACACTCACAGAGTTAAAGCAGGGGCTGGAGTAATACATTTTCTATTAAACCAGATAAAATTACATCTGTAATCATTTGACATCTGTAATTACTTTGAAATTCATTAGACTACTATGTTGTTATATATTCTATGATCTAAAATGCGAACTGAATCGATGTAATCTATTGCTGTGAATTAAAAAACTTGCCTTTTAATCATTTAAATTTAAGTGGTAATCAAGCTTTATTAAAAATATAAAAAAAGTGAGAAACGAAATCAAGATAGTTGGAAAAATTAGCATCAACCATCATGGTAATTATAGTATGTAAAATTGTCTATGAATGAGTTTTCATATTTCTATTCGAATTAAATTCCCTTTTTTGTCCCATAATTTTTCAAGCAATGAATTATGTTTGAATTTACTCATTATTCAACTAAACTGAAGAGTAGTAAAATTATTATCCTCAATTGACGAATGAACATATTGATTCAGTGTGTTAATATATAACTTTCCCCTGTTGGTCAGTGATTTCATCTAAATGCTAAACAAAATAAAAAATTAAATAAAATGGATACGATTAGAGAATTATCCCTTTTCTAACTTCATTAAAATGCATAAAACATAGGAATCCATCATAGGTTCTGTCAGTGTCTCTTCAATTTATGATAGCTCCCTCTTATAAGTAAGCTATTTTTCTTTCTTGATCCTTTGATTCCTTAAATGAAAATTGTATAATATTTGTTACTGAAAATCAAAGAATAAACAAACGAATAACATTTCTCGAGATATAACTTTAAAAAAAACTAAGTAATGTTAAAATTAAGTAATGCATGTAGTCGGTTTTTTCTTATTTCAGCTGATTTTATGAATGGTGAGAGATGACGGTTAACTGTTTCAGAATTAACTGCAGAGTACTTTATGTTCCATCGATGGGCTTTAAATCGAAAGCGAAATAAATTTTCGTTACATGTTTAAATGAACTTCTCCGAGAATTAAATGAAACAACACAAAGTGAAAATCAAATATGTTATTAAATTTATTTTTTCTGGAAAATTTCCCATCCAGAAATTGCTCTAAATTCATTGATCATGAAATACAATGGTTTGGTGTAGATTCTGGACTACGGTACGAATACATGAAGACTAGTCTTTCGAGTTTCGATTCCGTTGGAAGTATGGCATGTGTATGGGCCTGATGCATATTCAAATAGCCTTTGTGAGTCAAATGCTTTGAGCTGCTTTGAAAGCTTGAGGGAGTAGTTGAAATCTTAGGACCGATCCATCGTTTTCGTCATTTAAACAAAGTTTATGTTTACGAATAAGTCCTCGGTAGCCATTATATTACTTTAAAATATTCTTCCTTGACATAATAATATTCCTAATAAATGGATAAGCATTGTATCGTATATATATAGAGAAAGGGAGAGATTATTTCGATTTATATATATATATTTCAAATTGAAAGATGCGATGTATAAATTTGTCTGTCTTTATATTTAAAAGTTGCTGTATGTAATAATTAAACACCATCAGGTCACTTGTTAGTTGATAGTTTTATTAATCCAAAGGATATTCCTTGGACCATAAGATAGATTTAAAGGAAGAAAGAAAAACAGTCGAAGTGATTGTAATGATATAATTGTGGAATCATTACTCTAATCAATGGCTTCTGATCTTTTCTACTTGTCTTGTAAGTAGGGACTCGATGCTATTAAGAAACAGCAGCGAGGTCTTTTCAAAAGCCTCATATCAAAGCCTCAGAATGTATTAAGAGCCGATATCGAAAAGGCTTAAGAGATAACAATAGCATTTATTTTTCACACCTTAATATCCCTTGAAGAAATAAAAAAATAATCCTTAACTTAGTGCAAGTAAAAGATTTGCTTACAATTATCATAAATAGTAATGACAAAATTTCTTTACTGAAACATGTGACATATAATGAATGCTTTTTATTGGCAGATTTAACTCTTTGAGAAAGGACAAATGAGTCATACCGCTGAATGAGCGAGTGGAGCTTGTGTTCTGGCATGCTGTTTCCTTTACTTGGAAGTGAGCGTCTGTGTTGCTTTTTTGGGAAAGAATTACTAGTATCAAATTTTTATATTTAAATATCTCAGTCAGGCTCATCGTTACATATGAAGAGACTAATCAAAAATTTTAAAATGACATCATTAATAATTGATGGCATCATCAAACAACAAATTTTATACTAATTTTAAGAATTAACTTCAAGTTTGAAATCTCAAATATTCATTATTTTCATTTTTATAAACAAACCGAAACATTTTTTCCCATTCAAACAATTCGATGACAAGATCTCTTATCCTTTTGGGAAGAAGAATAAAATTCATGGGATAAACATTTTCATCCTTTCTTGTTAACAATTAATCTATTCATCTTATATGCGGTGATGTAATGGGAAAGAAGATTGAAATTATCTTCAAGTGGATAAAACTCTGTCAAAAATTAGCTATTTTCTATGACTGAGCAATGCGATTATTGGATCAGATAGTAAAAAATTATTTTTTTGGTTTTTGTACCACCTATAGAGAAAATGCTAAATTCGTATCAGGTAATTTGAATCATTGATATCAGTGTGACTTGAGAAGAAGACTTGACTTTCCTCAACAGTGACATATGTATCCTGAATTCAGTGAGATATTTATTCTTTAAATCAAGACTTAGCACTTATACCACTATCCTGCTATCTAGTATGTGCTCTAAAGAAGTGAAAAAAAGAGGGGTATACATTGGCTAGAAGAAACACACACACACATACACATAACTTGTAGTTGCCAAAGCATGGAAGGGTTACCTCCGTCGTGTTTTTAGTCATTTGATATTCTATCAGCTTCTCGCCTTACGCCTTTTGGAAGGGGATTTCGGCAAAGGAAACACGTGGTGTGCGGTTCGGTATGCGTTGCATGACAATGAGGCATTCCGGAGCTCCGGTAATCCTGGATACCGACCCAAGTATTTACTGTCAGAATACCGGAGCGTAACCGAACAACGGAAGAAAATAGAAGAGAGAGGAAATGATCGATTGCGTGGTATAGACAAAATCATTTCCTTGTCCTAGAAAAAAAATGACATGTTTTTAAATCGACAATACATGGTTTCTACAGATTATAAAGTGTTTTCGAAGCTCTGTACGAAGAAATGGATTTTGTAGAAGAAAAGTATTAGTCTTCGGTGTTATATGTCTTCTTTTAATTATACAGCTGAAAAAAATTTATGATATATTTTAGAATAATTTATCACAAATACGGGCTTAAAAAGGAGATGAAAGAAATTATTAAATTGATGCATTTAAACTACATAGTAAAATAAAAAGTTTCGTTAAAGTTCTAATTAAGTTAATTTGAGGGTTAAAATGTAGCACTGAAAACACATAATTATCAAAGTCTAATCGTATGTTTAGAATTCTTTTAAGCAAAAATAAGAATCGGACGCATGACAAACCAGATTGAAGATTAAGGTATTAAAAGAAATTTAGCAGAAGTTTTCTATATTTATGAAGAAGTATCTTTGTTACGAGAAGAAAATTTGCCAAGTAATAAAATGAACAGACTTGAAAACTGCATGGAAATTTGCTAGGGGCATAAGGATCTTCAGAAGACATCGATGTGCATAGATGATTTTATTCAGTAAAATATATTGATATCACAAAAGCTCAATTTATGGAAGGTCATCCAAATATGGAGTATAATGAAACAATCATATTTTAAATAATTTATTAATCCCAATTCGCACCCATTTATCATTTTTAACGAATGGCTACAATCAATTTGTGAATATAATCCATCATTGATTCTGTTAACCATAACCAACTGTAATTCACTGAATGTTACTTCGGATATTATTTTGCTGTCCTTGGTGATTTTTTGCACAACCATCATATGGATATTGTGAGCTTCACATTGAAATATTATCTTCATTATCTTCAGAGAATCAAAGTCGGCTAATTGTTGAGCATGGATGACAGTTCGTTATTTGTAATACCATTTTTTCACGTGAATCCATTAAAACAGAAAACCCACAAGATCCCCATTTTCAGACAAAGAAAGTGAGAGGCATTAGAATATGCTAATTTTTTTTTTCTTCAGAATTGTTTTCAAAATCCAGTTTATTTTAATCCATAGCTGCGTGACATCAAGTCTTAACGCAAAGAGCATATATATGACTAATTTACTGTAAACTCTCTGCTGCTCTGCTATAACACTGCTCTGAAATGGATATACAATTAAACAAAGTTGTAGGCTAGGTCTAGTTTGGGATGTATTCATATATGTTTTAATTATATTATGGATAATAACATCTGTTTTTTTTTTAAAAATTTCCCCTAATAGTGGGAAATTTGTTCAAGTGATATTTTCCTGCGTTAATATGTTATATTGATACCTTTTGTTTAAAAGATCTTTTCATCAGAATAAAAATGACATTACACAAAAAATGCATAAAATCTCGAAAATTATTGGCTTTTTTAAAAAATCAAAACTATGAAAAAAATTATTTAAAGCCACAAGCTAATAACTTGTATTTTATTATCATAAAATGTTTGTTTTATTTTAAAATAATTATTTTAAATCTATGCACTAGTTATCTTTTTCCATTCAAAGCTGGAATCATGACTCTATTATCATTTTCAATAATATTTCTTAAATTCTCATAGAAACTTAGCATAAAAACTTATGCGTGCTTTTCCATATTGTTGAAAGTTAAAAAACTCTTTTTAACGAAGGAATAATTCATTTTAATAGAAGCATTTTCTTCAATAGCTAGATAAATTAAAACGTGAGAGAAATATATATATATATATATTACTGAATTAAATCTTAATAATTTATGATTACTGCTTGTAGTGCAACAACAAAGTTCGATTGAACTTCACTTACTATGCATCAGTTTTAGAACACATTTTTTTGTATTTTTCTGAGAACTGTTTTAATATAATATTGCAATTTTTTATCAAAAAATATTCTTACTAACTAAATATATTAAACTAATGACTATACGAATATTACATTATTCATAATTTACATGATAAAAAGAATAAGAAAAAACACGGAATTAAAATTTCCATTTCCTGAAAAATGCAGTCAAAAATAACAATATTATCATCACAATAAAATGTATTCTTAATATTCTTAAGCATGTTTCTTTTATCAAATGAAATTTCAAGTCGAGAGGCATTTATAAAGAAACTCGATAAATATTTATAAAACTTCATTTGAAGTGCGCGTACTTTATCTAAGTGTAACAGGGTAGCTTTGAAGTGCATCTACAAAAGTACCATGCTATATTTTTACAAAATGTGATATAAAAATGAGGTCAATTGAAGAAAATCATGCAAAGAAACAGTGATCAAAGATAAGACATATATTATTGGACTTCTGAGAAAATGTTAGCTACTTTGTCTGCATTATCTTTTCTCGATCTGTACAACTTCCAGAGGTCACATAAATCAATTGAACTTTGTGTTTTCATCATCTGAAAGAAGTTTTCAGAGAAGTATGACTCATTATCAGCTTGCTGTGATTATGGAAGCTGTACTACTGAGAGATATCGTAAAAAATAGAGACTATTTATTTTCTTAACTTTCGGTTGACCTATTTATTTCAAGTCGTAATTTCGATCGTGCGAAAAAAAAAAATCTGAAAGATACTGATATTTAAAAAATAATTTTTTTTAGAAATTAAATAATTTTATTCTATTGCCATATTTTTCAGAGTACAATAATATATATAGTAACGGGAGCCCTGATTCCCAGTAGTATCACAGCAGTATCGGATTTCTAGACATAAATTTAGTTCACATTTCAAGTCTTTAAAATGCTTATTATTCTTTTTACGAAAGAAATTTATATTTTCCTAGAAAAAATGGAGCAGTAACAGAGAAAGCTGGCAAAAGAAGAACCAGTGACTCGAAACGAGACTAATGAAATTTAACGCATTAACATATACTCTATTCAATCAATGATACATAAATGTTTTTTAAGTAGCTATCTCTATACATTTGGATATTGCTATCATAAGTATTTCCGGGAATCGCTATATATCAGATCATTTTATTATTGATTGCTTTATATCAATAATATTTGAAATCATCAGAATAAAAATATTACCCTATCGAACTTGATAGGGTAATATTTGAAAGCATTAAGAATCGAACGTTTCAAGAAAGACAAATTCTCGGAATGATTATATGATTCCGCCATAAATTGAACATTCTAAACCAGAACCTTTACCAGTTCTCGTTTGGGATAGTTTAAATAATTAACTTAAGTCCTAAAAGGATTCATTCCGATGGCATTAAATTATAAACTGCCTGAAGTTGGTTCACTCAGTGTACAAATAAACTTACTGTAATAAACTTACAACCCAGAATATTTCAATCATCTAATTTAGTATGATACAAATCTTTGAAATACTTTGACAATCTATGCATGTATGGCATTATAAACAGTTTGAAAACAGCGTTGTAAGAAAACAGAAATGCGGAATTGTTTTATGTAGAACATTGAGTTTTTATTGTGTAAAATACAATCTATATAAATGTATGTGTGTGTGTGTGTAATGATATTTTAAAATTTAATTTAATCTTAATTAATTTCCTAACTTTCAGCTTAATTTAGCTCGTATCAATTTCATTGTAAAATATTCTCTTATTTCCTGATCTCATTCCACTTTTTCTATTTAATTAATTCAAAAGAAGCTTTGTAAAATGCTTTAGTCAGCGATTCCCCCGCTCCGAGTGAAGGGATAAAATATGTCAAGCCTAGCACATTCTTTTTAAAAGATCCCTGCGTTTCCCTTGTCTAATTCGGCATGTGTAAGGAAATCCCTATCAGACTCTCATAGTATATAAGCACGGGGAAATTATTCTCCCTCTCTTTTTACGCTAATCTGCTCTTGTATCGCATTGTGAGTGTTTTGTCCGTGTTGCTTGTGCCTCCAGAGATGGAAATAAAACGAAGTTAAAAATTCAAAGTGTCTTCCCTGATTTCGGCCATGCCTTTGCTTCAAAAATTATTTGCTTACACACACACACACACACACACACACACACACACACACACACACACA